>JAODUE010094387.1:0-13632 GCA_027564755.1 Amblyopsis hoosieri | reverse complement strand
TCTCTCTCTCTCTCTCTCTCTCTCTCTCTCTCTCTCTCTCTCTCTCTCTCTCTCTCTCTCTCTCTTACACACACACATACACATGTACACACACTCACAAACTACTCCAAGTTCCTATCGTACTTTCCCAAAACACTAGATTTCCAAGGCACACCACATTAAGCGTAACACAACGCAGCAAATTTTGGTCTGCTTGGAAATATAAAATCCAGGCCGCTGTGACCAATAATGGCAGACTGTGTTGTGTTGGCATTACACCAGAGAGATTCAAATGTGATTGCAACCATCTGTAAATGCATTGGCAATAAAATAAATATGGTGAAAGACTCTATTTCATTCCATTTGTAGAATATAGATGTATTAAACCTAAAATGGAATAATTATAGGGTGCATAATACCATATTGGTGCATCCATGCTGCCCCCTCTGGCCAAAAACGACACAACAAACCCTTGTTTTTGTTTTTTTTAACAATTTCCTCAAATACATTGTAACTGTGATAAAATATATGTGATTAGCAGTGAGCTAATCACAGGCATTTTAGGCTGTAATGCCATTCTACATGTACATATCGAGCAGTGGTTCTCAAACTGGGTCAGGGAATTTTTGTAATTTGTCTTATATTTATTTTTATATGAAATACTCTAGGGGTTTGTGGAGCCATTTTTGATGGCAATGTGTATAACAGCTAAATACTGGCTTATTAACTTGATGTTAATAGTATGTGCATGAGAAACAAATATGACGGGGGTATTTTCGGACGATAATACTAAATCCTTTTTTTGCCATGCTGCGCATGGAGTGTGTATATCTTATTATGTCTGTACATTGGGGTAAGGAAGAAGAATAGTCTAGGAAATGCCCTGTTGTTAAAACCACTCCTAGTTATAGAGCGGGTCTGTATGAGCCTCACTCTGAATAGACAACACAGGTTCCGTTTGGGCCGTTTGTTCCGAGGGCTTGCTAATAACAAAAAGGTGGTCTGACATTGGCATTTACTGTAACTCCAGTCTGCTTCCATTCTGTATCTCTGCCCTTCAATTCTGAATCTTAATGTTGGAGGCATCAAGCAGGCCACAGCATCAAGCAGCAACATGAAAGCAGCAGGCTTTGAATGTAGCTGCGTATTCTTGCCCTACTTCTTGATACCATGAAATGCTTGTGGGGGGAATCTTGATGTGGGTGTGCTTGCGTGTGCGTGTCTAAGTGTGTTTGACGTACTCCAGCAGAATTTGAAATAAAATGATTTAAAAAATGCTCACTTTATCCCCCCCTTCCTTCCACACACACACACACACACACACACACAAACACTTTATTAGGCGGTCTATCAACCTTTTTCTAGATGAATACAAGCACTGCAGATCTGTACTGTAACTGACTGCATCCCTGTGTCAATCAGTCACACAGGCTGTCTCTGGAGAACATTATTAGCTCTGGGGGACAGGTTGAAACAGACAGGGCCTTGTGAATGATGGACAGATAAGGTGACTGAGATAGTTACACTAGTCTAGTATAGTGTTTTTAGCAGTGGGAACCTCTCTCTCTCTCTCTCTCTCTCTCTCTCTCTCTCTCTCTCTCTCTCTCTCTCTCTCTCTCACACACACACACACACACACACACACACACACACACAGTATGACCGTTCAAATAAATATTCTGTCTGGGGAAAAAAGTACACAGGTCAAAATAGAAAACAATGGGTCCTTGGTCCTTTTCCTGTGAACATTAACATAGACATTTCTGAATACGTAGATCTTGTGGTTGTAGGTGCCAGTAGGAAAATATGCTATTATATATTGTAACCCTTTCTCACAAACTGCATTGTATTGCTTTACAGTATAAAGCAAGTAAAATACTGTGTAAAGTGTATACAGTATTAGTTACAAGTTTGACTAGGACCGGAAAACATAGTGAATGAAATAAAAAGGTCTATACGCAACTAAATGTCAGTATATGGACATAGTTTATATGACATATTTACCTCTCTCTCTCTCTCTCTCTCTCTCTCTCTCTCTCTCTCTCTGTGGAGACTAGATCTTTTTGTTCTGGGTTCTAGGGACAACAGCATTTGTCCTTTATGCAACAGCCAACATGGAACAAACACAACTCATTTTGTAGCATTGAAGGTCATGGTGGGTATTTTTAACAACTTTGTCCTCAGAATTCAACCAACAGGAGGGCCTTCACAGGTGTTGTTAGCAACATGTCTGGTTCAAAGACATAACACAGCCCGGAGTCTCTGCAAGGATGCCTTCTGTGTCATACAAAGCAATGGCTGTTTTCCCTTTCCCTGCATCCTTATTTATACAATAAATAAAGACATTCATATGTTAAATAAAGATAAATGAACAATAACATAAAAATACACTAAATGGAAGCATGTTCAATAACTGGTTTTGAAGGTTGATGTTTGTACTCTCAGTGGACACACATTGCCAAGGCTGGGATGTTTACCGTGGCTATGTTTACCTATTTACAGAGGCTGTAGAGTCACAGCATGTATCACAGAATCAGTGTGAGGAGATATTCACGGAATTGTACAAGTGTATTGCTGTGACTTACTATCGCTGTCACCTTTAATGCTAAAATTCACCGTGGGGCATGTTGTCCCCTCTTTGTGTGTGCTTTGTAGTGTCTGGCTGTGAGGGTGAGGGGAGGAAGGGGGGGGGGGCAAGCAGGAAAGGGGGGGCAGGCAAGGATGCAACTGTGCGCGTATGTGTGTCCTGAATGTGTACAATGCCACCAGTTGCTGTGAACTGAAACTGCCTGGGCTTCTGCCATGCAAGCTGGGGGAATGTGTGTGTGTGTGTGTGTGTGTGTGTGTGTGTGTGTGTGGACTATAGGGAGGAGGAAGGTTGGTGAGGGAAGGTATAGGCAGATGGGATAGACAATAAGGTGTACACACACTCACACACACACACACACGCCACCTTGCACGTCAACAACAGCCCAGTTTCCTTACACAATATACTAATCTAATATACTATCCAATATATTACCAAAAAAGTTATCATGTGTGACCTATTTTTCAGTGTGGATCTCCAAACCAGAATCCATCGTTGACGTTCCTTCACAATGAGTGTGTGTGGAGAGAGAGAGAGAGAGAGAGAGAGAGAGAGACAAAGCTTCCCACCTGCTGAGGGGAACTCCTCCTTCCCGTTGGGAGCATGGCTGCTTCCATCAAGTCTCTCTCCGGTCTCCACAAACAAGATCAGCTGTCACACAGATGGAGTGATGGAATGCTCCACCCAAGCTTCCATCTTTCACCGCACACTGGATTGTTGTCTATTGTAGTTCCCCGGACATTTGGATATACTGTGTACTTGACAGTGAAGCACATCACATTTAATAAATATTCCTTGTTCACGCCCACTTTTGTTATTATTGTTAAATTTTTTTTTATTTTTTATTTTTTTTATTGTTACATTTTTGCTGTAACGTATGTGACAACTCTTAGACAATAGACAATTAAATTAGTACACAGCTTGTTTACTGTTTGTATACTGTACCTCCTTCAAAACAACCATTTATAGTTTTTTTAATGAGAGCATTTATTTAGTAGCTAACTACATAATACAGTTAATGTTTAATTTAAGTATTGACACAGCCAGTTAGTCAAACAACAAACTGTAAGAGACGCGTTTCAAAATTGCCCCTAAAAGTGCAACACAGTAAATAGGTCTTAAAAGGCTTCATGTGAAAGGCAAATCTGTATGAGACCTAAATATTAGAGCCTTTCCTTAAACCCCTTCCTCTGCTCACATGAACAATGTGGTACGTCTGTATTTACAGGCATGTGTGTGCGTGTGCGTACACATGCCATGTATTGTCATGCTTGCGAAAAGGTCAAGCTCAGCGGGAGCTTTTCAGGATGAGTCACGGAGGAGACAGGAAGCGAGCGGCAGGTATGCCTGCAGCCGTCATCAATAAGCACTGATCCCAGAATACAGACAGAGAGAGAGAGAGAGAGAGAGAGAGAGAGAGAGAGATAGAATATGGAGGAGAGAGAGAGAGAGAGAGAGAGAGAATATGGAGGAGAGAGAGAGAGAGAGAGAGGCAGTCCTGACAGATGATTCTGATCTCTGACCTGCCAGGTGGGTCGAACGGGAGGGGGAGTGGGGGGAGGGGGGGTCGATATGTCACCATGGGGAGAGGGGAGTGTGGGAGAGCGATAGACGGGCTTCAAGAAGGACAAAAGACTGACAAGAGAGAGAACGCAAGGGAAGATAAAAGGAGAGAAAGTGCCACTGACCTTCTCTTCTAACGCGTTCACATTAGCATTCAAGTATAATAAAATACAAGGGCTGAGGTAAAGCCTAAATTGTTTTATTGTGCAGTGGATAGAGGACAAAGCACTGTTCGTTCACCAACCAGGAATTATTGTGATCCTTCCTGACCTGAATATGTGTGCTTGATTATTAACAACAACATATGAACAGTATTTCTTTAACCATGACAACTGTGAATTGACAAGCGCTATTAGCGTTAAGATTAAGGTTACAGGTAGGGTTATTTACTGTTACATAAACAAACAATCTAATAACATGAATAACCAGAATAACAAGAAAGCATGCGTAATAATTCAATGGCTTATGGCACTAGAAATCATATTTTTTATTGACTATTGTTGGTTTGTACATGGATTCGATGGTAAATACTGTGACTCAGATTAAGTCCTGCCAATGCCTAACCATGTGTCAGTTGCATACATCTAAAATACAGTATATTTATTGGAAACACAGACTTCTGTTATACACGTAAACACACAATAATGTGCCTGAAAGCAGCTTACACAAGGATTCGTATGTGTATTTGTGACAGATTTGTGTCTAAACACACAATCCTTTATTAGCACCTGTTCAGCCAATTTGAGATGTGTTGTGGTGTGTGTGCGTATGTGCGTGTGCATGTGCATGTGTGTGTGTGTGTGTGTGTGTGTGTGTGTGTGTGTTGCATATAGACAGGATGATGCAATCAGGAGTCTGATGACTATAAAGCTAAGGTCACCGTATATGGCAGTACTGTATGTGTTAATGACCTTTATGGCTAGGTAAGATCATTGTTTTTGTTACCTTTCGATAATTATATTTTATCATTCATCAATGCGCTCAAGAACTTGAAATTATGCAGCAAGTTGGCACCTGAAGTACAATAATTATACTGTAGTTATACTGTAGCTCATTTCTGCCAAACCTCATCTTCAAAGGCCATTTATCCACAGTAAAGGTGTGGTATATAATGAACCAATAATAATTATCATAAATCTTTCTGGTGATTTTGCAGTTGTTTTTATCGTGACACTAAATTGACTAAATGATCATAATGTAACTTTGTCATGACCTGAAACAAACTGCCATTAGCCACATCATGCATTATGAGAACCCAGTGAAGGGTTTGGTTCCATGAGCACAAACTTGTTTGGTATTTCAATCAGTATCGTTGGATGAGAAATTTTAAAGCTGGGCCTCTGCTAGTGACTTGAGGGTTTATGAGAGGATCTTCTAGCTACGTGCGTCAAAGAAGCGCTACAAATCAGCTCTGACACTGAAGCCAGAGAACTCCCTGAAATGAACTGTAAGTGTGACAGTATACACGCACTTAATGGAACTATAAGTGGAACTATAAGTGCTATAAGTACTGTCTGTATGTACTGCGTATGTGTGAGTGTAAAGAAAACATAGAAAAAGAAATAAAGTGTGTGTAAGAAAACAGAACGGAAGCAAGAACAAAAGAACAGAACTGTAGATCGGACTTCCTTGACGCCCCTCTCACATATACACACTACACATGCCGGTACTCAAGCAGGAAAACACACACACACACACTAACAGACAAAATGATTACTTTGCCCTATAATCACTAAATAATGATAGCTGTGTGACGAACATGTCTATGACATCTGACTCCAATACAGTAGCATGCCTCTCTCTGTATATTTACTGAACCATTATCATATCATCCACAATCGTCCATCATCCTGGAGATCTACATCAGCGCAATTTCAATGGCCGATGCGATCGTTTTCCAGGCCAAATGCGGGGATAATGATCTGTTATTACCGTGCAATGTCAAAGAGAAGACACAACGTTATACGCATATATTTGACATTATGCCATAGCAAGGAAGAAAGCATGAAAGAAGCTAAGGTTGGGTGTGTGGGAGTTGCCATCCAATCAAAGTAGCTAATGTCACAAGGTCAAGAACTGGATTTCCATTGATTTGGGTTATTTTTGGTATAGAAAGACGGAAAATGTTGCCACATATGTGTGCTATGTATTTAATGTCTAATCCTAATCCCTTACAGTATGAATGTGTGTGTTACGTATTTCATTCTACTTGGTGGGACTTGGACAAGGTCACATCCCCACCGACACACAAACATACACACAGTCACACACAATTACCTTGAGAATTGAAGTTCAACCCGTCTAAAGTAGGCCACCGAGGCATTCATCAATCAAGGGAGTCACAGCTTGGGAGCATTCATGGAAAACTGTTGTGCAATTACTGGAGAAGAAATACCCTCTAAACCTATTCACCTCTGTTTTCCCTTAGAGACCACGTTGCCCAGACACAGTTAAGGGCCATTATCGTTGCATTGATGGGCAGTAACTCCGCTAGTTTTGTTTGAGACAGGAATGATGGCTGCATCGCCTTAAGGTCTTGGTGGCTAACAGGAACATTGCTAGCTATATTTACTTTCACTGATGGACAAGATATAAGGCAATTTTGCCAGGAGTTTCAACCAAAGCCACAGCTGACTGGACCACCTTCAACTAATCAGAATATTGAGCTGCGTTTATTTCAAACACAGGCGCCAGCAGACAATTGTGAACCTGAGCAAGACCCAAGACTAAAATTAGCGTTAGTTTTCCACACCTAATTACGCTACTGTCCTTGTGAAGTACTCACCTGGTTAAATTGAATGAGTTCCCAGACTGATACTGTATGCAGAATTAGCACAATATGATGGAATTTTTCCATAAGAGATTTGTTTAGAAATAGAAAATTTAAACACTGATGTCTGTTGAAATTACTTGAGAGAATATTATTTTATAATTATTTTAAATAAATTATATTTCCAGAAATAATAATATAATAACAGGCAAAATATTGAATTTTATATTCCAATTATCTAGGTGAAATTTCAAAGAACTGGTGGTTTTGAAAGTTGCATAATGTATATCCAATTAATCCCAAAACATAATTGACATCAAAACACTGCTAGCTGTTTAGAACTGTTGTGTCTGATGTAAATGGATTTAGTTCTATATACACAGCGTTGTTTAGAATATACATTTATTGTCATTGCATGGACGCTGCTTCTCTTTGGTGCATTATGAAACAAAACTAAAAGGAAAAAACATTAACAAACACAACACATGTCCTAAAATACAATACAATAAATACTTAAAACTAGTATTTCAAGATGAAATGTGAGAATTCAACAATAATATGTACATGTATCAAGAGTGGATTGTATTGCACATCCAACAGCAGCAGTTCGGTGTTCTAATGGCCCTAAACCAGGGATGCCAACTCTGATGCTTGTGGCTTGTGACGCACGCTTTTATGTCCTGAACAAAAGTATTCCGTTGACTTCAATGCATCTCAGGCCACAAATACAGCTGTTTGATCATTTGTTTGTAAATATTATCGATTCTCACGTCAATTCGGCCTTCGAAGTTGGCAACCCTTCCCAAACTGTAAAATGGTTGAGTCTGGTGGTCTGTGCTGCTGTGAATGACCTGTAGCGCATGTACTGTACCAGAGGGCCACAGAGCAAACAGGTGCTGCCAGTGACTTTCTGAAGAATCATAAAAACATGTAGCTAACGCTGAAAGCTGAGCTGGAGCTGCGGCTAATGCTAGTGAATCATTTAGGGTGTTTTCGCCAAGATTAAGCAAAGACAGGAGAAAGAGGAGGAGAGCTGAGGACGGCAGCACCTGCACTTAAATACTTCTCCTTCGAAGAAAAGTGCTGCGCTCATTCATTCTCATTACCATAGCAACCAGCCGAAGCCCTCCAAAGAGCTCTCAGAGCCCACGATGCAGCTGAAAGCCCGGGCACTCTGCGTAACCGCCCGGCAACAAAACTTACACTTGTTTGCCGGCTTTGTTTATCAGCGCTCCTCTGTGTTATGAGGGCTTGAGAAAGTGGGGTGGGGGGTTCTGGACTGTTTTGTATGCCAGCGTTGGGCCACTCGGGGGTCACTCGGGGGCAGCGTAAGCAGCGTTGGAAGGGATGTCTGAAGTTGAGCCAAAAACAGTGAAGCATAAGGCTCTCTGTCTGGCCGTCTCCACAATATTATCTCGTAATGTTCTGTTTTCCCGTTTCATCTATGTTTGGGCACATTGTGGTACTCTCCCTCTCCATGTTTCCCTTGGTCCCCTTTTCTCTGCTTAAAATTCACCATATTTCTCTTTGGGTTGACCTGACCTATTCTCTTTCTAACCTTCACAACTCCCATTGTTCCAGATGCTGCAGGCAGAATAACACACACACACACACATACACACACACACACACACACGCACACGCACACACACGCACACGCACACACACACGCACACACACACACGCACACACGCACACACGCACACACACACACACACACACACACACACACACACAGCAAATGCATGTTTTCACGCATTACAAATATAGCCGTGCAGCTTGCCCTGTCACAATACAGTTCTTTCTTCAATCTCCTCTCATTGTTTTGTGATTCTCTCTCACGTTTACATGCAGTTCTGTTTTATGTGTGTGCCTGTCCTGAATGCTCTATATTCCTCCCTGTCTTTAGTTGTGTGTGAGCAACGCTCAGTAATTAGTTAATGTACCTGACACACCAGGGGTGTTCTTGGCACTGCTGAACTCTTTGTGTGTGTGTGTGTGCGTATGTGTGTATATTTGCTTCACTGCTCCCACCCATGTGTGTGTGTGTTGGACTTTGGCACTACAAGTAACAGTGCTGAGATAATGGCACCAGATCTACAGTACATTTGGCACAAGTAGCATTTTGGACATTGTTCACCACCAGGCCTCTGTCCAGACTTGTTACAACAGCCTTTTAATTACCATGGCGAAATACCTAGTGATTATGAAAACCACTCTGGTCTAATTAAAGTGGTAATGATCTAGTAACATATGTAATTTAAGTATTTTAAAGTCTTCTCTTTTGGGAAGGATATTTGTTTATCTGTAGTATATAACTTACATAAATACATCTAACATGTTGCCAAAGGACAACATTTTGACCCACAAAAAGAAATCATAAAATTTTAAATGATTTTAGACCAAAACAAGATTCGATTTACAGTACAAAAAATAATTTTACAGTATCTTATCTTAATATTTCAAAGGTAGAGATTTAGTTAATCAGACATTGTGTGTCTCTCTCTGCCAGTATAATGCATTTTTAAAGATTTTTCAAATTGAGGAATTACATCGATCTAAGATGGACTGTGTTGTCATTTCCAGTGTTGGGGATAACGCATCACTTAGTAATGCGTTTTTTGTTGTAACGATTAACGTAACACGTTAGTTTCAATTCAAGTTATCGGTTATTGAGTTCGATTTTAAAATAAGTAATCCGTTCCATAAAATGTTTTCCCTGTTCCCTTTGGTGTCAAACTTAGAAAATCTTCCATGTATTCAGTTTCTCTTCAGCCTCTTAGCAGTAGCTTCTATTACAACGGTATACAATCCTGCTATGTCAGTGAGCTGGACATGTGCTGTAAACCGGCTCGTGATCAGAAAAATTTGAGGGGTGATTATAGCCACATAACCTATGATGGATCATTAGTATGTAGCCAACACGTTTTATATTTTACACTGCTGCATAGCTACTAACAAAATGCTTGGAAATCAGAACAATAGCCTAATTATTCCATGCATAGGCCAATTGGTCACCATGAAAATGTAAGATAAATAGGCTACCTTACCTTTGTATTTTGTTTGTAGATACTATTTTAGCCCATGTATAGCTTGCAGGAAGTTCTTTGAATCGTTTAATTAAACAAGTTGCATGCAGGTTGCTCAACATACGTCTCATGTTAACTGAAAGCTCCGCCCGACTATTACTTTCAACTCAATATATTTCACTGAGATGCACACAAAGTGCATGGCTTACACCAGGCTAGGCAAGAGGCTCTGTTCGCATAATTTATTATCTCTTCAGCTCAGTATATGGCCACATTTAAACAACTTGGGAGCACTGTGGACTTTCTATTGGTATGCCAACCATCATTAAATATAATAGAAGGAGATGTTTCTATTGGTCAGATATGTCCTCTCTGTCACATTAAATCTAGGCTACCAAAATAAGTTCTTGAAGCAGAATGGAACTCCCATGGATTTTAACATCCAAGTACAGTGCTTCTTGCTATAGTTATATGTCAGAGGGTCAATATTTACGGCGTGGAAGTATTCACATTATTTTAAATGTGTGATATTGTTACCAACCAAAAGGCTGCACAGGTTCCGCCTGTCAGATACAAAACCCTCGTTAGCCTACTTTATTTTAAATAATTACACTTTCTCATTGTTAAACCAAATGTATTATAGGATTTACTTTGAGCCTGCAATTCCTAATCAAAGAACCGTTCGTTAATAATGAGCTGTAAGAGGTTTGAATTTCGAAGTGACTTTTTAATGGCAGTAATCCTGTAATGTAGCAAGTTACTTTTAAAAGTATTTTACCCAACACTGGTCATTGTCACAGATCACAGCAAAAACAATATTAAAGTGTGCATTAAAGGTGGGCATAGGGATTCTCATCTAATAAAAAGCGGTCCGCTATTTGTCAGTTCGGTGCGCACTCTGTAATAAAGAACCTTGTGTTCTATACAGGCCTGGCTCTGTAAATGAGAACACAAAGTGGCGCAGACCGCACAACACAGCACTATCCCAGCCTTGGCAATGTGTATCCAATGTAGGGGGAGGAGCTTCTGAATAAGCACCCTATGGCATTGAAAGGAACAGCATCATTGACTACACCTTTAATCAATCTCCCTACAGGAAATAATCTGCACCAAGATTGTCCTTACTTTCAATATCCTTCCTCCATGTAGAATAGGTTTGAAATTTAGTCAGTGACAATTGGATTCATTACAAAATCTATGAGTTCTCTTGTTCACATGGATCAAATAGTACATGTCTCCTTTCAATATTCACTTAGAAGCTCCGCCCCCCATATTACAAATGCGTCTCTAAGGCTGTAGTGGTATGTGGTGCAGTCACCAATATGTTTGTGTTCCTACAGACACAGTGCTGTGTAGGATTATCTAACTGAGAAAGTATTAGTTGAATTCAACAAAAAGTGTACTGGATTAGTATCGCTTACGACACCTTTAATTTATTGCATGTTCTACAAGAGCCTTAAAAAACAGAGACTCTGTCTGTCCCCTGGATGGGAAAAATACAAATTCTAAATCAAGATATGGACTTCAGTATGCTTATATAATACAGTATATACAAGTTAGTGTCATGATTGAATTGTTTCTCTGTTTCCATTTGTGTAGAAAACTCTTCAATACGGGAATAGTTAAACAAACCCTAAATCACATTGTCTCAAAGGGTTGGACAGCCCCACATTTCACATGGAAGCAAACAACATCACCTGTTCCTCCCATCGGGCACAGAAAGCCTTCCATATAAACGGTATGGGTAAAAAAAAGTGGAAGAAACCTTGAGAAGGCACCGCAGAGAGAGAATTCCAGCTCTTCTAGGACTGTTAAGGTTGCAGTAGATGCCGAATTCATGAAATTACCTCTACCAGTCAGGGCTTTAACGCTCTGCTGTGATGCCTTTGAGCTGGTCCCTGAGGGAGGAGGAAAAGGTCAGGCAGGCACCTCACTGGACACCTCTGTTCTTTTCTAAAGACCCTGAAGGACACACAGCATGCTCATCCACTAAGCCCAGACAACAAAGTGAAAGAGTGCGTCACGTGGGCGATTGTGGGCTAGACAGAGCTTAGTCTGTCACATGTGTGTGTGTGTGTGTGCATGCATGTGTGTCCACATGTGTGTGTCTGCTCACACACAAGCATATGTGCATGGTTGCCTTATGTGTGTGCACAGTTGAATGAGTACCATTACCATTAATGGGCATGGGGGCATCTGTTAGCTGTACAGTGAGAGCTTAGAGAGTGTTCGATATTGCTCTGCCTTTGCCTGAGCACTGCATCAGGGATTGCTGGTTAGCTCCAGTGTTAATTTCATTGATGAAATATTCATTTGTCATTTGTCACGACCCTTGAGACGAAAATAGCCTTCCAGTTGCCTTCCAGGTTCAAATGAATGAATGAATTTGAAGGGACAAAATAACTTGTCAAATTGTCCTACCAGGCTGAATAAAGGGTTATAGCTTGACTGTCGACTATGCTATCATACCATCTGCATGTAACAGGCCAGACCGGTATTAGACTTTTGCATTTGTTTAAAGAGAGAAAACATTTAAACTAAAAGTTGACTAAAATGTAATGACTTTGCATTATTTTCGTCGACTAAAATAGACTAAAACTATTTAGAATGAAAATGACTGAAATGTGACTAAAACTATTTAGCATTTTCGTCTAAAACTAAGACTAAATCTAAAATTGCTGCCAAAATGAACACTTAGCTTTTTTCCATCAACCAGGCTAGCTCTCAATATGGCTGAGCAAGGATGTAGCAAACACACACTTGCCCATAGATTCAAGCATAAAAAAAACACACTCATTGTGTTTTCCCCCAAAACCATTCAATGGATTCAATGGATTTTTTTATTACATTGCAGCATCTCTTTATCTAATTTGATTTCTCCAGTCAGATTAAGTATGACTCAGTATGGGTGTGCAAAACCGTTCATGTGTGTGTAGAATGTCTGACATGTTATGCAACTGGGTATAACTAGAGATAGAAATGGACAAGACAGTGCTACATATTTCACCTCTTCACCACTATTCCTTCTATCAGTTACACACACCCACACACGCACACACACAAACCATTGGTAATTGCTGTTGACCATTTACTCATCCACTTTATTATGATATTACCTCTGTGGGTGTGTGGGTGTGTGCATGTGCAGGAGTTAGTGAAGCATAGCGGTGTGTCTGATTGTGTCCTGCCATCATATGGCTCAGAGAGGGCATCAGAGAGGGCATCAAAGGGCTCAGAGAGGGCAGAGAGGGCATCAAAGGGCTCAGAGAGGGCATCATATGCCTCAGAGAGGGCATCATATGACTCAGAGAGGGCATCAGAGAGGGCATCAAAGGGCTCAGAGAGGGCAGAGAGGGCATCAAAGGGCTCAGAGAGGGCATCATATGCCTCAGAGAGGGCATCATATGGCTCAGAGAGTCAAACACCATCCAGCCAGACTCAAGTTGCTGTTACCTCTCACTTACCTTCTGCACAGCAATATGGAGGTGGATCTCTCACCAAACCATCATCTCTAGTTGTTTTGTTTTGGTTTGTTTGCAGTAAAGGCTATCTAGTGATGTTGTGGTGAAATGCATTCTTTGTGGAGTACAAAGGAATAATTACAGGTGTTCTCAGTCGTAGTTAGAGTTATGGCAAGAGCAAGGTAGCGTATTCCAGAATGCAGTGAATAGCCTGTAACAAATAATATTATATATATATATATA
>JAODUE010094386.1:12500-13634 GCA_027564755.1 Amblyopsis hoosieri | reverse complement strand
ACACACACACACACACACACACACACACACACACACACACACACACACAGGAGATAGAGAGAGAGAGACCGTGCTAGGTGTCCTCATGGGGGTCCCTATAGCAACACTGCAGCCATTGCTGCGGTCTCTCTCTCCCCTGTGTGTGTGTGTGTGTGTGTGTGTGTGTACATGCGCATGTGTGTTAAATAGACAGATGTTCATAGAAGACAGATGCACATGAGTTGTTGTCACAACTCCCTTTGGGGAGCCATATTGCAGATGTTTGTACAGGGCAGGTACTTTCAAAAATATACTTTGATTGGATGAACCATTAGGTCTTTCTGCTGCACACCTAAACCACACCCGTATAGGCAAACCACACCGCACACCTAAACCACGCCTGTATAGCTAAATCACACCGCTGTCCTAAATCATGGCCGTATAGATAAACCACACTACACACCTAAACCATGCCCGTATAGGCAAACCACACCGCACGCCTAAATCACGCCCGTATAGCAATCAACATGACACTGATTGGTAAGTTCAGTTGCAACTCGGACACATTCAAAATGATTCCTAGGCTTTCCAGACTGAAATTAAACTAAAGTTCGCAAGATCAGGATGGTCCCACAAGGCTACTGGAGTCCCTCTATTATCAACTGCAACCGTAGCGAGAAATAAATGCGTGAAGATTATATATGTGTACTGTAGTTTATACATGTGTGCAGTGTATAGTCAAGTCAGGTTGCATCTACAGTGGGAAAAGTAACACTTGCAAAATGTTTGTAAAATGTTTATAAAAGTCAAAAAGGAGTGTTGAAGAATCAAATGCAATAATATGATAGTAAACCTTTGATTGAATTCAGTTATATTGTTGCTCATGTAACAGTACAGTGCAGTTTTGTGTAACAACATAATTTGTTTAAACTAATTACTAACTTTTAAACTAAACATTGGTAGTTTTTACTCTGCGTGAAGATACATTTGTATTTGAATAAAATAAAATAAAATACTGTATAAACTCTTCAAAACAACCCAGTAACACTTTATTAGTACTGGTTATTCAGCAGTCTATGACCACAGCATGCCCCCCATGTAGAGACACAGGTCACAAATCATGTCTGTCCCTTGGTCACGGCTACGCTGCGGTGC
>JAODUE010094386.1:0-7500 GCA_027564755.1 Amblyopsis hoosieri | reverse complement strand
ACAGTCATCTTGACACCTCGTGTCACAGCTAACCCCTTCCCGCTGCCAAGCCTGTGTCTGCTAACATTATGCGCATAAATTAAGGCAATAACTCTATAGTCAATAATACTGTATATACAGTATATATAATAAATTGAATCTAATATCACTAGATTATACTGTATTCTACTCTGATTATTAATAATAATAATAATAATAACAACAATAATAATATAAACAGTAGTTTATCACACTATATTTAACACTTAATTTTCTCTAAGCAAACAAACAAACAAGCAAACTAACAGAACAGTAAAGCCTGTATGTTCACCACTTGGTCTCTGGAACCCCCCCCCCAAGACAGCCAATGACCAGGGATTAGCCCCACGCTGCGCCCGGGCCAGACAGCAGATCAATGTTCCTGGTGCTGCATACACCTACGCTACAGCCATTCAGGCTCCAGGAGAGCCCTGTTAAACCCTGCAGCTCCCTCTCCCCCCGCCACCATGGTTACAGTGCAGACAGGCGAGCCCTACCGGAAACACGCACGCACAAACACTAACGTGCACCACACACACACACACACACACACACACACACTTCGCCCTACAACACCACTTCCACACATAAACCGGCTGCTCTCCAGTCACCCTCTCCTGTCCCTTGCAGAGTGTGGTGTCAGTCCCCTGGCGTCAGAATTACTGTAACACAGGTGTTAGCATTAGCGTAGGTGTTAGCATTAGCATGGGTGTTAGCATTACTCTAACACACGTGTTAACATTAGCATGGGTGTTATAGTATTAACACAGGTGTGAGCATTAGTCCAAGCAAGTGTTAGCATTAGTCCGGGTATTATCATTAACACAGGTGTTAGCATTAGCATGGGTGTTAGCATTTGCATCGGTGTTAGCATTACTCTAACACATGTGTTAACATTAGCATGGATGTTAGCATTACTCTAACACATGTGTTAACATTAGCATGGGTGTTATAGCATTAACACAGGCGTGAGCATTAGTCCAGGTATTAGCATTAACACGGGTGTTAGCATTAGCATTCGCGTTAGCATTAACACGGGTGTTAGCATTAGTCCAAGCAAGTGTTAGCAATAGTCCAGGTGTTAGCATTAACACAGGTGTTAGCATTAGCATGGGTGTTAGCATTAACACGGGTGTTAGCATTAGTCCAAGCAAGTGTTAGCATTTGTCCAGGCATTATCAATAGAGTTGCCTGCTTCCCGTTAGCAGTGCTGGGCGGACGTATTCATGTCCTTTAGCTGGCAGAAGGGGAGGAGGTGTAGCGAGGGAAGGGGGGGGTTGCATGTAGGGGTTGAGGAGACAGAGAGTCTGAGCGGAGTGTGGCCAATTGATTCTAATGGGCTTTTTAGGGGGCTCTAATGATGGGAATCTGTTCACGCCTCGCTTGTCACGCCTAATTAAGCCACAGCAACAATGAGTCCATTCACACTGGCTCAGGTTACGCCAGCCCCCGCCCCCCCCCCCCTTTTTTTCCCCATTACCCCCCCCCCCCCCTCCATACGGGCTGCTCCTCAGCTCGGCCCAGGCGTTTTGCTATCAACACATGGGGAAGGGGGGGAAAAAACGGCAGCTGTCTATGTTATCTCCTAGCTAGTAGCACCCTTGTTAGCTTACACTTTAGCTCACTATTGCTCTGCCATGGCTAACTTACAGTAATGCCTGCCCATCTAATGCAAACATGTGGCCTCCAGAATGACTTCATTCAAGATAGAGAGGCGAAGCTTCTGCTCGCTGGAAGACCTTTCCCGTGCAGTGTCTTACAAGAATGCACCAAGTTTTTACTGACACTGATGATGACCGGGCCATAGTGCATAGCGGCCTATTATCAAAGTCCTGCTAGGCAAGCAAGGCATTCGGAGTTGGAACCCAGTGTAAGGGGGTGCAACAGACTCTGTTGGGGGGTTATGTAGGCTACCGTACAATAACATATCAGCCTGTCCAACCCCACCCCCTCGTCCAGCGGCGAGCGACTGGAAGGTGAAAACAAGGCCGGCTGAGTTTGTTGTTGTGAATGAGTAACGCCACACTGTGTGTGTGTGTGTGTGTGTGCGTGTGTGTGTGTTTATGTTTGTATGTATGTGAGTGACAGCTCAGCTCCCATCGGGTCAGACAGAGTGGATCCCCGCTCTGAGCCAGCGATGACAAGCCACAAATCAGCCGGCCGATAAACGTGCACACAGCAACGTGCACGCCGACCCTGTTGTGTTTGTGTGTGTGTGTGTGTGTGCGTGCGTGCGTGTGCGTGCGTGTGTGTGTGTGTGTGCGCTCGCACACGCCCTGTTTCTGTTTGGTTTCAGGCAGCCACTTACCTGCCTGGGGGGTTTAGATGCGGAGATAATGGTTGCCGGGGCGAGTGTAGGCAGTAACGCCACTGGAATAGATCCACAGACACCTTTTGTCAGCCATACCTGGGCTTTGTCCCAGGGTGGAGTGTGTGTACGTTGGGGATTGGGAGAGAGGGAGAGTGCAATCCTTTTGTCTGCGTGTGTGTGTGTGTGTGTGTGTGTGTGTGTGCGTGCGTGTGTGCGTGTCCAGGCCAGGACACTACCTGTGCGGTAGCTCTGTTTGTTGGTTTTGACGTGAATGCTGTCTGACACAGGGATCGAGGTGGGGAGTGTCAGTCAATATTGATTCGCAGGGTCTGGTTGCGTCTCTATAGGCTCTGCCCGACGCACGCAACACCGACTGCATCGCCGCTGGCTGCCTGCACCACGTAGTCACATGACCCCCCCCCCCCCCACCACCCATCCTGTCGCTATGAGGATCAGGGAGAGGCCAGACGTCACGGGGAGAAACACGGTACATGTTGTAGACCAAAACTGTGTTACGTAGGACAGATCGCTCCATAGCACTCGGTTTACCAACAGGTATGTGTTTGAAAATGGGTCCCTGTAACACACACACACACACACACACACACACACACACATACATACAGGGTTGGGTAGGTTACTTTTTAAATGTAAACCCTACAGTTATTAGTTATCAGGCTAAAATTATAATCAGTAATTTACTAATATAATCTGATTACTTCCTATTAAATTTAGATTACTTCACACCTAAATATTGTTCTGTGAAATGCCATCCAAAGCAATTTACTGCGTGCCAAATCGTTCTATTTTTGTGACCGTTTACGTTCCTCAGGGCATCAGATTAAAGTAGGATTTAATTTGAACTATTGATTGACATTAATGAACAAGTTTATAAAAGAACAGTGGATTGTTTTAAGCATTTTTCTTCTGCAAACTTCCATTTTATATTTGAAAGTAGTCCTAGAACTAATCAGATCACTGTGCACACACACACACACGCACACACTCACACACACACACGGCACACGCACACGTGCACACACACACAAACAAATGTGCACACGCACACACACACACACACACACACACACACACAGAATCACAGGTGTGTGTTTATGTTCTTCAAATTTGTTTACATTCACAGAGGTGAATGGGCAGCTGAACATATTTTTATGTATTTGATTGAACCTTTATTTAACCAGGAAGTACCCACTGAGATTAAACGTCTCTCTTTCAAGGGAGTCCTGGCCAAGACATGCAGCAAATAACAGTATAGACAGAACATATAAAAAGATACACAACATAGGATACTCATCATTAAAAACATTGGCATCTTAGAGACTTTGACTCCAAGCCTTTCATTTAGCGAAATAAAATGTATTAATTTTAAGCCTTTCTGAAAACATATTTCATTTAAAGAGTGCAGCATACACAAATGCTATTTTCCCCATTTTTGCGCGGGCATTTGGTCTAGACAGCATGCAAAACTTCTGAGAATGCAAGGAATATTGTCCAGTACTTTTTTGCATGATACACTGCAAAAACTACATTTAATTTAGTGTGATAATCTTGATTTTAGATTTAAAATCTAGTTATACTTGTTTCTAATATAAACGGCTTATCTAGTGACCTAAATTAGGAAAATCTGCACTTACTTTAAGAAAATCTTATCAAGTGAATTTCACAAATTTGCTTGTTTTAATCATAAGCAAGCTCATAACTAATATTCTTGCACTTATATTTGATAGGGCATTTTTTGCAGTGCATAAATAAATAATGAATTAATAAATTGTTCCACTCAAACAAGGGATGTCACGGTGACTGGAGACACCAGTTCGGCTCAGGTATATGCACTGTGGAAACACAGAGCACGGCTTATTGTGACATCGCACGCTGATACCAGCTCTTACAGAGCACCACTAAAGGGAACACAATGGGTTCACCTTGAATGGCAATGTGTGGTCTTTTACACTGAGCACATTGCACCCTGAGCTCTTGTCTTGTCTGATTTAACGGCCATAGTCCTCAGGAGCTGAATAAATATGACGTTTCACTTCATAAAGAAACTTAAAAGCAGGCAAAGCTAACAAGGGGGTTGGGCAGTTCAGACAAAAAGGGCTTGGGTTGAATCCCTGCCCAGGCTTTTTATCCTGCTTACTATGCGTTGCTTTGGATGAAAGCATTGGCTTTTGTGTGAAACACAAGCAAATGGGTACGGTTAAAAACAAAAGACTGTGTACATGCGTGTATTCCTGCATGTGTGTGTGTGTGTGTGTGTGTGTGTGTGTGTGTGTGTGTGTGTGTGTGTGTGTGTGTGTCCGCTGTCCTCAGACATGCCACATCATGTGAAATGTGACCTTCTGATTGGTGAAACAACATGAACAACATCTCTTTTGGGTGGGGGGGCAGTGGGGCAGGGTGGGGTTGGGGCTGACCGTGACTTCAACCCACAGAGAGAGAGAGAGCGAGAGAGAGAGAGAGAGAGAGAGAGAGCGAGAGAGAGAGAGAGAGAGAGAGAGAGAGACAAATGGCTGCCAGTGACAGATAACCAATGCTCGAGCCCTGGGGTGATAATTAAACTTTTCGGTCTCGACAAGGAGCGCGGTTTAAACAAGAGGAGCAATGTGGATAAATACAAATACAGCTCTTAAATGGTGCGGGGGCGGGCGCAGAGGAGTGAAGATGGATTGTGTGTTTGTCTTTGCAAGTCTGCAATCTGTGTGTTTTCATGTTCGGGAAGGGGGGGGGGGGTTAAGTGTGTGTATTTAAGTGTTTGCCAGTGTAGAACTGGGCGCAGGACTTACACTGACCTGACCCTCAAGTTCGCACCCTGCCTCAAACATGTCCTGGAGGCAGGGGAACAAACTGAGGGCCTGTTGCAGCCTTAGCATCTGAAACGTCTGGAGTTTGTCCAATAGATGTTCCCGATAGCGTCACTTGTCTGTGTTGTGTTGGGTTGTCTCCCCGCGGGCACAGGGTTGGGGCGATAGCCCCTAACATGACTGCCTGACACTGGGAACGCGCAAAGCTTCGCCCCTGCAGCCTCACTGAGTCATCGGAAACCAGCATAGTGGAAAATATGAGATGTTAACATGCTAGCTAACACAATTAATGTTAGCTATAGCGCTGGAATTAGCTAGAATAGCAATAGCATTATCATTCATATCAATTAACTTAATTCAACTCAATTAACTTATTTCAAGCACATTTTTGCACTGTATTTTGCTGTTGTATTATTTTGTATCGAATGGGACTATTTATGATAGACTATTCAGCTTTGTTCTAACAGTCAATCTATTTTAAAAGCACTTTATACAGCCTAAATATACTGTTGTTATAATATTACTTATTTAGTATTATGATTATGCTAATTGTGATTATTATGTATATTATTTGTTGGTGTCTCAAGTAGGGCTGTCAGACCCTTGTACAATGCAATGTACAATGTAATGTACAATGTAATCACGATTAATCACATGCATTACATAATTATTTGTGATTAATAAATCCTATATGTTTACCTCTTCAAATTTTAGGAAAGAAAATAATTAATACGTTTTTTTTCCAAGTGTTTTAACAAGATATGGCAGCTTTATGTAAATGTATTTTCTAAGTTGCATACAAATGTTTATACAAATATTTATATTATTTCTAAAATAATTACAAACATTTGGGGAAAAACATATATTCATTATTTGCCTATTATAAAAAAAAAGTGCAACATTACAATAAATATATGTTTAAGACAATACACAGGTAATAAGAATTTCATAAAATAAATAATATTGATAAATAATAAATATAATATAAATAATAAAATTATAAATTAATTTTATTATATATATATATTTAATTATATATTATTATTATTGTGTATATGGTGACGTAGGCCTAAATAAGGGTAATAATTTAGACATTTCTACGTATGCCAGAAACCATTGGCCCAAACCTGATGGCAATCCTTTACTAACATGAATAAACGCCACACAATAATTATGTACTACCATTCCCTGTGAGAGACAACCAGTGATGTGTGCCATGATAGGGGTTTCTGTAAGCCCCCGGGGGTGTCTAAACAAACACTGAATGTCTTCTTTGAACACATGACAGGGGAATGCTTTGCACAGGGCCCGTTCTCATGAGAAAACCTTATGAGAAACACATTGAGCAACCCAACAGAACCGTTAACTGTCACGTCTTCTCCCCAGTCCGATAGAATAATCTGCTAATGGCCATGGAGAATGGTTTACCACCATGTCTACCCAGTGAGGACGGTCGGTGCCTCGGTGAGAGCTTGAAGCAGATGGATGGCATAGGAGAAGGCACATTATCGCCCTACCTGACTGACTACACATACGGTATTGTATGATAGCTCTCTGCTCAGTGGTATGCATGTAATATGTTGTAGAAGGCACATTATCTCGCTACCTGACTGACTACACATACGGTATTGTATGTTAGCTCTCTGCTCAGTGGTATGCATGTAATATGTTGTAGAAGGCACATTATCTCGCTACCTGACTGACTACACATACGGTATTGTATGTTAGCTCTCTGCTCAGTGGTATGCATGTAATATGTTGACTGGCTACTTCCAGAGACAAAAATTTAAAATAAGTAAATTCTATTACCATGTAGTATGTAGTATGTAGTATGTGTCATGGCTTTCATCTGAAGGTAGTTCCTCCAAACTGAGGGAGTAACAGTGATTTACACTGCATCTGGAAATATGTCCTGCCCATATCCTGCACACACACACACACACGCCACACACACACATGCACACGCAGACACATGCACACACACACACACAAGCCACACACACATGCCACACATACGCGGCCGAACAAATTCTGAGCGTTTGGTTGGACAGCTCGTACCTGTTGTCCCCCCCCTTCCTATCCCTGCTACTAGGCGCCATGTTGACACACCTCCATCGCTGTCACTCTCTCACATTCCTGCTTCTCTGGGCGACTGCCTGCGTGATTGATGGCCTGTTGCCGGGGCGACGCCGCAGAGCCGCACCGTGGCAGCATCCTACTCGCGTGCAATGCGAAAGGTCGTTGGGTCGATCCCCCTGAAAAGCCTGTTACCTGTTAAAAACCCTTGAGCAAGACACTTACTGTAAGCCCTACCTACACCTTAATGCTAGTATCTGTACTCACAGTGAG
>JAODUE010094385.1:2419-13634 GCA_027564755.1 Amblyopsis hoosieri | reverse complement strand
AGGTGTTTCCCTCCATTTGCATCCAGCCATTTGCAAACAAGCCTTTGTTGTAACTTCCTTAAAACACAAGCCCCCAATACAATACTACCTCTCAGGTCTGTTAGTCTGACAGATGGCCAAGATCCAGGGGGCCGATGCCAAGACGTCTGTATCTTATTCACTCACCTCAAGACATGAGACTTTCCCTTATCAACATAAGTTAGCCAATAGATCTTAAGACAGTGCCAGCCCCCAGTTCTCTCCTGTATAAAACATGCACATTTCTGATATGGGGGGGCTTTTTGGTGGTTTCCCTGGACCAACTGACTAAGTGTGCTCTTTGTCTATTTTCCTCTGCTTCTACCATGGTATGCTGTATCTTGGGTAATATTTATATGTATATATGCTACTTGCCTTATAGTCACTTTTTGTAAACTTTAAACTACAATTCAAACTGTTATACTTTTTATACCTTTACACCATTTTGATTAATTAAATATGCAATTGTTCAACAAACGACCTGGGACACTTCATTGGAGATTTTAAAAATAGTTTCCACCACTCTAAGCTCAATGTTCGCTGACATAGTCTGGAGACCCTGGTGGCGTTCACATAGCCACCTTGCTGGCAGACCAAGCAGGGTGGCTATGTGTGCTGCTACATGGAAGAGCTGAGCGACGAAGCGATCAAAACAGCTGTAGCAATGGCGATTGGTTAAAGGCTGTCTAATAGTTTCAAAATGAATCAGAGATCTAGTAGGAGGAAACAACTGTTAACACTTCCCAATGGAGCATGGCCAGACCATAATAACACAGTGGGTTTTAGGTCTGCTTACACCAGGCTTACAGTCTTTAAAAAGGTGCAAAAACGCAAATGGGAATCTATTTGCATTAATAGTAGGATCATTACTGTGGTGTATCACCAGAATGTTTCTTTAACCTAAATATCTACGACTCTGAGCTGAGGTGTGTCTATAAATATGATCAAAAGCGCCAGAGGATCAGAGGCTATTGTAGCTCACACAAGGGTATGCCCTGTTAGCCTGGCGCAACCAGACCCAAAATTCACTTCATAAAGCACATACAGTAGTGGTGGTCTGGGAGCTGGAATCCCAGCTGAAAGGTCGTGGGTTCAAGCCATATAAAAAAGATGTCGTGGTCCGGCGGCCGGGAGCAGTGGGCTTCGCCCCCGAAGCCGTGCTGCAGGAGCGTCGGAGGGGCGTGTCCTTGGGCCGCCGCAGCGAGTCGTGGCGGCTCACAGTCATTTTCAAACATGTTGTTACCATATTACACCACTAGATGGAGAAATTCTTTTTGAGCACTTATGACTGAGCATTGCTATTCAGTGAGGCGGAGTTCTTTTCCTTGAGGTGCGAGCAGATTAATCATACTGAGCCTGTAATTTATCTTTTTTTAACCTAATTAATGATTGTATTTAAACATGTACCTATCTATATTTTATCCAAACCGTAACTAGGCTAACAGTTTCCCCAGCCGCAAGGGTTATTAGGCTACAATAAAACTACACAAATAATGGTTATTACCCTCCACAATGAGTCTAACCAGGTTGGGTTGTCAAGACTACCGGTACACTACGGATTTTTTCAAAATATTGTCTATAATTTCCAATGTGTAAATTGTTTGTTTGCTATGTCAAATATCCTTGTTTAGCATAGATATTTAGAAAATATACTGTTAAGTCTAACAGTAGCCTATAGGCCATAGGCTGCCTAGATAAAAATGAATATATTTTTAAATCATCCTTAATTTATAGTATTTCACCTGCTCTGTGCCCTATCATAGATTATAATTAATCCATTAATTTATACCAGTTATAAATGTCAGAATATTAACTTTTTCCAGGCCAAATTATCTCAAAGGTTGTGAACAAACAGGAAATTGCTGGTATCTTATCTGGACATGGCTACAACTCATTGAAATGGGCCAATAGTCAAGATTTATTTAGTCAAGATAGTATGACATGATGGTATATCTTGTCCTTTGATCGTTCACATGGCACCGTATCAAATCTTGAGGAGGAGCGTGCTTCACATATCCCCCTGTCAATACGTTTTCTAAACAAGTGTTTCCCAACCCTGGTCCTCGGGGAACACTGCCCTGCATGTTTTAGATGTCTCCCTGCTCCAACACAGCTGATTCAAATGAATGGCTCGTTAGAATCCTGATAACAGTGTTCCCCGAGGACCAGGGTTGGGGAAAAACTGCTCTACACACATTGACACCCTTGCGACTGTGTTGCCTTGACAACTAGGAGTCCGACTACTGTTAATGTTTTTCAGTTTGTGTAATGTCTAGGTGGAGGTTGCCTCACTGGTTTCCAAAAACTTCTAGGTAGGTGCCTGGCTTTGAGGCTGCTGAAGTAAGAACTAATAACCCCTGGAATGAGCCAGATTGTGAGGTTTTCCACTATAACTTTACCCAGACAAGTAATATGTCCTGCCCCCAATCCACAACTCTCACAACATCTGCTAACAGCTGTGTGAAGAAGGTCCTTAACACCCTTAACACTTGATACTCAAAGACCAATGCAAGTTAATACAAGGTTGTCAGTCTCTCCCTTGAGTGCCGGATGAGTACTAATCGCAAGGAAAGCCTTTGTCTAGTGCCGTGCAACACAGATGCACAGCTGTAAGCGTTGTTACTAATTGCATTCTCCAACACCTTTCCATCCTCTCCCCAGTTCGAGATAAGAAAGACCTCCCTCTGGATGCGGTGGACAATAAAGATCAGGACGGGTCCTTTGATTACCAGTAAGTATCGTTGCGTAGGGGCTCGGGTGTGGGAGGACGCGCTCTTCACTTCACGACGCTTTTTACCTAATATATCTCCACCCATGAGAATAAACGTAGGATTTCAACGCCGGGAGCTCCAACGTATTGTTAAAATGAAAGGTGGACCTGCAGCTGTGTGGTTTATTTCTAAAAGACTCTTAAAGTCGCTGCTGGCGTCAGTTATATATAATATATAAATATATAAGACAGGATGGACGCTGTGCTTTCTCTGACATAATCTTACATATTTTACATATATATAAATATATCTATATCTATATATACAGTGTAGATATAGATATATTTAGTGACGTTAGATATTCTGCAGTGAGTTCAGCAACATACATGTTAATGAACATATATGCTAATGAGCATCATACATGCTAATAAGTGGTTTATCTTTTGCTTTTTCCAGATTCCACTGATCTCAATTGGCTCTTTATAGAGAATGAAACTCCCTTTAACCCCTTTACTAAACAAAATACTTAACTTACTGTTTCTAATTTAAGAACGCAGTGTCAACACGAGCTGACTAATCACGCAAATGCAGTCTTCAGAGTTTATATTTGATGTTGTTGCCAGATTAATATGTTTGAACCCATGTTCAGAACAAAGGTATATTTTGTATAAATCTTGTATATATTGTATATATAGAACATTTAAAAAAAGCTTAATGATTTCCTTAAAGACTGCCTTGTATTTTGCCCATCCACAGCAATCGCACGTTACTTAACTGAAATGGGTCAAACATCTATGATTTATATTAGCTAAGGAGCTAACTTTGAACTTATACAAGGTGGGTTTGACGCTGCTAACACTAACGAGGTCGTTAACTCTCACCTGGATGCTTAGCTAAAGCATTCATCCATTCTCACTGTGCGAGCCACATAATACGTGTTGGTCAATGTTGTGTTTGTTAATATTAATACCTCACCACTCTTACACAGCCAAGGTCACTTCTGAATCATGCTCACATCACCCCAATCCCTAAAGTCGTGTGTGTGTGTGTGTGCGTGAATCATCTGGACAATCTGCTTCGGTCTCCCTCTCTCTCTCTCTCTCTCTCTCTCTCTCTGTCTCTCTCTCTCGCTCTATTCCTCTCTCTCTCTCTCTCTCTCTCTGTCTCTCTCTCTCTCTCTCTCTCTACCTCTCTCTCTCTCTTACTCTCACTCTCTCTCTATCACTCTCTCTCTCTACCTCTCTCTCTCTTCCTCTCTCTCTCTCTCTCTCTCTCTCTCTCTCTCTCTCTCTCTGTCTCATCCTCTCTCTCGTTCTTCCCCTCTCTCTCACTCTTCATGTTTCCTACCTCCAACGCTGAAATGGGTCATCTGTCCGTGACAGGAACGAGAACGAAAACGAAAACAGGTACTTTGGTTTTGGCACGGCACAACCTTGAGCATGTCAGGGTTTTGTTTTGGGGTGGTGGGGGGACAGCTAAGGTCTAAGAGTACATACATACAACACTTGTCCTCCGATCTTCATGGTGTTCATGGTGGTAGTTGGCCAGCTGAGGTTAGTCTACTGGTGGCCAGGCTGTCAGCCATGGGTTCCTTGGAGGTGTCAAATATCCCACACCTCATCTACATTGGAGCCTCTTTTGGTCCATGCACCAAATGGAGTCTATTCGGTCTCTGCCCTCTTGCTAGCAGAACAGATATGCTTCATTCACATATAATGTGCACGCCATCATATTACGCACCCCAACATGTGATTACTAAAGACACAGAAAATTATGCTAACAATACACATGCTTGGTCTTCGCATTGTGTAGGAAATAACAAGATGTAATAACACAATATGTTAGATAATGGTGATTGAGCTACACACAGCTACAGTAAGCAACTGATAAGTCAGTTAAGCGTTGCAGAGCAGCTGAATCTGAAGCATGCTAGCCTCAGGCTGAGCTATAGATCCACGCCTGCAAGACTCCTAAAGCTAGAACTACACGGCAGTGATTTTAGATTGTGCGCGTGGGAGCGACTGCTTATCAACATAAATCGCCAGGTCGCTGGTTGACACTTTGGTGTAGCCGCTGGGCCGACCGCTCCTATCAACCGAAACCCGACGCTCTGTCAACTTTTTCTAGCGATTCAAAGCTCAAGTAAACAACTCCGGCGGCTTCAGGTGCTCTGTCAGGGAAGTATCTTCATAAGCATTAATTAGCCTACTAAATCAGCAAACAGACGTGTTAAAAGGCTTTCTGCAAATGAGTGCTTTATGGATCAGGTATTTCAGGCAGCACCAGAAGATGCAGTGGACCACTGCATCAGTGTTGGAGGTTTCGCACCTTAACCCCTTCGAGAGGTTAATTGCTTCGTTTTTCCTCTACCTGCTGATATTTGTGTGTGTTGCGGGAGATGGCGTGGGGAATTGGCTTTAGGTTTAAATGAGCGTGGGCGGCCATTTAAAGATTTGACACCCACAAGGAACTGGCTTCAAATAAAGAACCAGCAAATCAGAGATACCCGTCACGATCACCTGTTTTGGACCTGTGTACCAGGGAGCAACGTATGGGCAACATTTTATAATAATGGAAAATATGTAATCAATAACCCAAATTGGTTTTCCACTTATAAATGCTACTAAATTAAAATGTGTTTTTTTTTACAGTGTCAGTTGGGCAGTTCACATAATAAAAATGGTAAACCATGATATTTAATTTGGTAAATTCATTTGGTAACATATACTAATTTATTAGCATTTATGAACTCAAAACTAATGCGTAATAATTGGAATAATCTTTACTAATGTAATATAAATTTGAATTTGGTTTATTTTGCACTAATATTATGTGTTAATAATACAATTACAGAATTTCAGTCTGGTCCATTATTAGAGTATAAGATTCCTCTTTGTGCATGCAGGTGTTTTATGTTATAGAAATACACAAATTTAACTTTTTTTTTTTTGTCCAAGCATTTTTGGTTATCAACTTGTTTTATTTATGTATTTTAAAAATATTTTTTATTAATTTGTATATTGTATTATTTTGTACTTATTATAATAAGGTAGGCTTCCCATCTTCCACTTAAAGACAGCCATACTTTGCTGGTATGCACTATTCCCACATTATATTTGATTATTATGCATTATGAAGCTTAAAACATGAAGTTATTATTTAGTGATCCGTGGTTGTTTACTTTTAAAATGATTGTTTTGAATATAGTGTTTAATACGCATAATGTGTTAAGCTCACTTTAAAGCAGAATGCAGCTTTAAATCTTACATTTCATCCTCATCCATATTTGTTCTCTCCAGTCGTGTGTGTGTGTGCGTGTGGGGAATGCTTATGTTATCCATCACTGTGTCATGACCATCTTTCTGTGTGTGTTCTCTGTGTTTTCTGTTACCATTGGTCCCAAGGTCATTTGAAAGGTATGGAAATAGGACTGTCCTGCATTGCCAAATCGTCCCGTGTTTTAAAGGCACCCTTGACACATTCGCAGTGGGTTTTAATCGATTAATATCTACCGAAAGTCATGTGACCAATAAAGAAAAGACCTTTAACATTCAGATATGGGTTCTATCTAACATCAATATAAATCAAGCTTATACTTAAGACAGTTAAAGTGCATACAGAAATAATTCTGATGTCTCTTAATTGATTTCTGGATCTATAGTTAAGAGTCCTGTTAATCATGTGAGAGTGAAGCGTGAATCCGGCCAGGTTTATCCTTCTTTGCCATTGCACCTAATCAGATAATTGAATCCTCCTACATTATATACACATAGTTAGTCATACTGTAGAAGTCAAAGCTCGTCATTGTAAATACTCAGTGTCGCTAAGTGTGTTTGTGCAAATATGGTTAACAAATTAAATCGTAGGAGCTTCATTTTTTATTTCTTTTTTGATATGGAGCACAGGAAATGGTGAATAGTGAGATGTGCTTCAGAGTTAGTAGTGACACCAATGATATTGAACCACAGATGTAGGTTCCTGACCTGACTGTCCAGTACATCTTCAGTATGCGTTCCTGACCTCTGTCTGCTTGAGCTGAAAAGTCCAATAAAATGGTAATTTCTACATTCGACTGAACTTTTGACCTACCCACAGACTTTCTTAAATGGTGAAATAATCGATTAAAATGTGAGAACGTTTCCTGCTACGTTGTCAAGTTTATGCTCATATCTCAGAGGCCTTCTGTCTCCATGTATGTGTAGCATACCTCATAACAGTTTTGTATTCATGTGCATTGTGCATCATATATCCTAATGCGTCTCTCTTATGTTGTAGCTGTTTTATTACTCGTGTGAGTAAGCGTGATATGAATTGGCAGACTGCTAGTACTTGCGTTCTGTTGGGTTCTGAAGCGCTGCAAGTCATGTTTAAATTCCACGTCTTCTTCAAGCCTTTCATGTGACGTAGATTGGTTCCTCAGGTTCCTCAGCATGGAGCATGGCAATGTCCCAGAGGAGCAGATGCATTCAGACACCAGCGTAGCTTGTTTTCACTACTTCTTCCAAGCAAGGCGTGATGAGAGGGCAGAGATGGTCAGAAGTCACAAGGCCGTACTGTTTGAGCGCTCAAGAGTTCAACTCTGCTCTTGAACTGCTCCACATGCTGTGTTGCTGCAGCTTCAGCCCAGACAGCTACTGTATACCAACGCAGGCCCAGAGGCCTTGCCGTTCCATATGCATGACGTTCTCTGGCTGCACGCAGCGTTTAGGAGACACTCGGCCATGCTCTGAATTGAGATGCAGCAACTTGAAAGCTTTTTGCACACGCGTCTCCTTCAATAGTAGAGTTCTTTCGGTGCTAAGATCTCATGTCTGAGTATGGCCCCGAGCAAGCATGTTTATGCAAATGTACTGGGCCGTATATGTGCAATAAGTACCGCAGGCACGGAACCCTGTGGTGGAGCTGCCATGACACTGTCAGCCCTTTGCGATAACAAGCCTACTGTGGCGGTGCTAGCCGTGCTTACCCGCTTTAAAATAGGAAGAAATGCCATTGTCGAGTACACAAACAAAACACCTCATAAGCTCCTCCCTAAGGAGCTTCGCCCCACACATTGGAAATGCATTGTGAAGCCAAGGGCATTGTTGTTTGTTTATCTGTGTAGAAACACCAGATTATTTTTAAGCACACACACAGAACAGTAACCTGGCATGCCGCCAGGAGATATTTGGTGAATCAAACTAAAAGTGTATTAGCTTACAGTCACTTACTTCACCTTTAACCTGGAGCACGCAATGAACCCCAGTGACAGCCAAGGCCCCGCCCCTGTTTTCCTTGTGCGCCCCACCCAAAGAACCCTTAAAGGGCAACACGGTGGCCCAGTGGATAGCACTGTCGCCTCACAGCAAGAAGTTCCCGGGTTTGAACCCCGGTCGTCCCGGCCTTTCTGTGTGGAGTTTGCATGTTCTCCCCGTGTCTGCGTGGGTTTACCCCACTATAAAAAAAACTTGTCAGTGTCATGTGACCAGTGACACTGGATCCAATCAGGAGCTGGTCCCCGGCCGCTGCACAGCGGCTGCCCACTGCTCTCTTGAGGGATGGGTTAAATGCAGAGGCTGTATTTCGCTACCTGGATGGGTCAATAATAAACAGCACCTTTAACTCGCTGACATCCCGCTGAAGTCGCCGGCGCGACGGAAGGGAGGTTGTGGCTAGCGGCGACCTTCCATTCGGCCTTTAACCTTTGACCCCTCTCTCTGGTCGTCCCCCCGCAGCAGCGACGAGGACAACAAGCCCCTGCAGGGCAGCCAGACCACACTGGACGGCCCCGTGAAGGAGAGCGACGACAGCCTGGTGGACTACGGCGAGGGCGGCGATGGCCAGTTCAACGAGGACGGCTCCTTCATCGGCCAGTACACCGTCAAAAAGGACCGCGACGAGACGGAGGGCAACGAGAGCTCCGAGGCCACCTCGCCCGTCAACGCCATCTACTCCCTGGCGTAGTGGCACCGCCCTCCCCCGCCCCTCCGTCCCCCCTCCTCCCCCCGCAACTGCCGCCGCCTCCACCGGACGCACAGTGGCGCCCTCTAGTGGACGAGCAGGCACTATGGGACAACCACGACCACATGTTCACACTGACACACACACACTTGCGCCGCTCACGCTCGCTCGAGCACACACGTTATGAATATACAAATATAAATGTATGAAATGCATTGTAGGCTATACACACTAGCAGTGCACCCGGGCTCATTCGGAGACTGGAGGCTTGTTTGTTTTCCTGATGACAAAGGGCGTGAAAGTCGACCGTGAGCCTATATACTAGCCTTTTCTTTTCATTTTGCTAGTTTCTGGCTCGTAGCAAATGTGCCGTGTTTGGATGAAGTTAAGGAACATCAGACAGCCCGACCCACACAAACTGTACGTGACGGGGGAAGGCCACAAGCTCTCCTGAGTTGTTGTTTTGTTTTTGTTTTTGTTTAATTTACTTCTCTGGACTCTCTTTCTCTCTCTTTCTCTCTCTCTCTTACTCCCTCCCTCTCTCTTTCTTCCCCAGAGACACGGGTGTCCCTCGACCCTCTCTCTCTGTCGCTTGCTAGCTGACTGCTAACCAGACAGAACCACCGTCGTCCTGTAACACATCAGCTTCTAGCCACTGCTAGTACAGGATGCGGGCAGATATGTTTATCATATTGATATTTCCACAACGAGAGATCTTTTTTTTGTTTTTCCACAGCTGGTAGACGACTCACTTGAACCGTAATGAATGGTGTACAATGTAGCTCTAGAGCTCTGGCACATAGCTGTTGCCCTGCGAAACTATGCACCTGGCCTCACCACCTCCATTGACGTTCTGGCTGTATCCGGTTAGCAAAAGGATCGGTCTTGGTTTCGTGTTCAGTGTAACTTCCAGGTTAAGAGTATTTGATAACATTTCGTCATCAAGTGTTGAGCGTGTTATGTCACCATTCACGTCCTTATTCTGATTTGTTCCCATTTCGAGACCTTTGACGTTTGTGTACTTTTAATAACTGTTAATTAGTCAGAACGCTACGAAGAAATGTTTTGTCTTGTCTAGCTCACGCAAGTGGGCAGCACCTCACCGTTACAACCTAACAGCATATTACAAATTCCACGTTAGCAAAACCTTATTATAAAATTAGTGAATTTGCGTCATAACATTCGTTACACCTTTACGTAACCAGGTAAAAGACTTGGTCAATAACCAAGCGTTCAACCAAGTCAATCACTACTGTCTGTTTTGGCGCATATGACGCAACAACTCACGTACCAAACCTTTTGCCGAGTTGTTGTTCCGATTTTCCAGATTATTTCGAAACCACGTGATAGCAGGGTTTTACTAACGTTGTACTGAAAATATTCAAAATGGTCACTGCTTCAAAGCCATTTCTGCAGAAAACTTGTTTTTTGTGGCACTGAGCTATAAAATGTCCTCAGAAAAAAATTATTATTTTGAAGCAGGATGTGTGTGTAATTGGAAAGACTTGCTTGTCTTTCCATCCTGTCTCTTTTGGAAGCAACGACAGAAGATGTCATACTTCATCTAATTCCGTTTGCTTCATTTAGATTTTGGAACAGATAACAGATTTCTAGCTTTGTAAAAGTCCTGACAAAGTCTTAGAACTAAACCTGATCTGTATTTAATGCTAGCTGTATCAATGTGGTTGCTGATATTGTAGTTTAAAGTATACTTCTTTATGTCATGAGTTTCTATTGATTGTTTTCCGTCACAGATCAGGCTGGCAGCATGTAGAGTTGTATATAGATGAGTTCATATGTAATTCATATTAACACGTTAATATGTAATTCATATTCACAAACCACCTTGAAATTTAAATGTTGCAAAATTATTTCTATGTTCCTACTGTACATAATGTACGAAGAAAAATGCTAACAAACATCACTAAAACCGTAATAATCAGTACACCATGGTACAGTCACGGTCTAGGCACACAAATGGGATGGTGAATGATTTTAATATTGTTGGATTTACTTTTATATATCTGAGTGCATATTGCTTTTCCCCACAACATTTTGGTTTCTGTATGTGACTCAATAGCACTATAAAACGCCCTCATGCTAAATCATATTTGGACAATTAACGAATGGACGGAGGTCTCCTTGTATTTCAGATATTTATTTAATATTTCAATTTATTACATAATGTCGATGGTATTAATATATTAGTCCTTAATTTATTAATTGTTTTATTCACATCGTCGAGCAAGGCAATAGCCAAACAATAGATTTCACCATAATGTAGATTGAGACAGATTAAATTTGCCGCTCTGCAAATTGTTTTTTCACAGCCTTCCATCTGACCTTGTTTCTCCTGTGGTCTTCATGTGCTCTTGAATCTCATGTAATGTATGTACATTTTACACTGGAAATGTAATATTCATGCGTGTTTATTTATTTAGTCCTTCATTCTGTGTGAGTGGCTGGGAAGGGGGGGGGGGGGGACAGTTTTTACTTTACCGGGCTTTTTAAATATTTGTAGGTATTTTTCGTCAAATTAAAAAGAA
>JAODUE010094384.1:0-13635 GCA_027564755.1 Amblyopsis hoosieri | reverse complement strand
TAACATATCTGAAAATATAAAGTGCATGCATGAATATTTTTTTGCAATTGTAAAGTTTGTGTTTGCGGATGGCAAAAGCACGTTTGTGGATTATACCTACGCATGCAAACTGAGAGGTGTGCGCTTGTGGATGGTAAAAATATGTGTGGATTATACTTTTGCGCTTGAATAATATTGATAGAAATCTACCCCCATACTCCCCGCTCCTCGCCACTAGGAATGCATTAAACCAAGCGCTCCCCGCTCCACTCGCAGCGTCAACAGGGAGAGACCGGCTGAGCCACTACTTAAAATGTTTTTGGTCTGACTGACTAATCGTAAACATCCCTAACACACACACACACACAGCACACTTCAACCCTCTGGTCTGCCCCCCCCCCCATCCAGGTGCTGGTGTCGGAGGGCCTGGGGCTCTTTGCCCAGGACCCGGGCTTCGTGGCGGCGGCCAGGCGGGAGGTCGCGGACGCCTGCCAGCTGAGCACTGACGAGATGGAGAGCGCCGCCGCCGGCCTGCTCAGGGGCTCGGCCCCCGGTCTCTATGGCTACAGCGATGACGAGGAGGCGGGCGAGGGGGCCGACGGGGGGGCCCGACGAGAGGAAGACCTGACCGACGAGATGATTAGCATCACGTCGCTATAGCAACGACCAGCACCACCACGGCCTGTTGTCGTCGTCGTCGTCGTTACCGTAACCAGGGAGCTAACCGCCCTGGGAGACCTACCACAGATAATAGTGCCTTGCTCATGGCTCAAGGCGTGTGCAAGATGGTTTGCCAGCAGAGAAACAGACGGACGGATAACTGTGTGGGACAAAGGCACGCGTGAATGGAGTCTGACCCGTCTGTCTGTCTGTCTGTCTGTCTGTCTGCCTGCCTGCCTGCCTGTCTGTCTTTCCTTCTGCCAGTCTGTCTGCTTGTCTGTCTGTCTGTCTGTCTGTCTGTCTGTCTGTCTGCCTGCCTGCCTGCCTTTCTGTCTGCCTGCCAGTCTGTCTGTCTCTCTCTGTCTGCCTGCCTAATGCCTAGAGACTGGTGGTGATTCCCATTCACTGTGAACTAGAAGGAGAGGCTACCTCTGTCACAACACGTCTCTGGTGTGCTAGCTGCTAGCTTTAGCCCTGGCTCATGGTATTCACTCCATGCTGAGCTGGTGCAGCCCCAGTGGGACCAGGAGCAGCTGACTGGAGGCACCCGTGCTCTGCTGAGAGGCAGACAACAGTCCACAGAACAGGCAGCTTGGCCGTTGGTCCTTTGGGGCTTTAAAGGTGGAGTAAGGAATTATAATCCTGAACACTTTTTGTCACATTCTCCATCACGGCCCCCTGTTGGCCGTTTTGTGTGCGCGCTGAAAAGAACCTGGTGTTTCTGCACAGCCCCTGCCTCTGTAAATGGGAACATAAACGGAGTGGTCCACACAACACTATCCCAGCCTTGGCAATGTGTGGGGGTGGGCGGAGCTTCTGAGGGAGCACCCTATGGCGTTGAAGGGAGAGGTGATTTTTATTTATTTTTTAATGTTTAGTCCAAATATCCTCAATCTTGATATTTGGATATGTGAGTAAGCCAGGCATGGCGTGCTTCACCTATAAAGGAGAAATGATGGTGGACCTGCAGTGCTTGGCATGGCAAATTGAGCTGGACATCGCCTTGTCCTCACACATATCTCTTCAGACTGCACACGGTCAATTATCTCACGTGCGCACGCACACACACACGTACGGAAACATTCTGACTGCTGAATGAATTGACTGGTGAATTTGAAGTGTTTTATACGACGCCATAACAAGAAGCACTGATGCTGGCTCGATGGCCTCTGCAGTTCTCCATACTAACTTGTAAAACACTAACAGAAAGTCAGTAGTGCATATAAAACACATGCTGCGGCTTATTCCAGGTCTAGCTTAGCCCCACATTGTTAACCCATGGTTAACCTAAGACCAGGGTCAAAGGGCCAAAATACTAGCCCAGGGATAAATGTCAGTTGGAACAGGTCGTGTTGCAGCTGACAAAAATGTGATGAGAAGTTAACTTTAGCTCCGTTTCTCACTGGCACCTTTTAGCTAGCCTCGCGAGACCATCTTGATCTCACAAGATTCAGTTTAACTTTGCCGCGAGAATCAGTCTGGAGAGCTTGGGAATCGTGTTGTTTCAGGCCCTTAGACCTAGTGTGTGGCTTCAGCGTCATTCTATTAGCTACGGGGTGGTCTAGGGGGTGGTCTAACCCTAGGGGTGATGAAGGCGAGTTGCAAACTACTCGAGTTGGAAACGACAATAGTGGGTCCTACAGAGTTTAACGTAGATGGATGATACAATATAGCATCAGTTTTATTAGAATTTATTAGAAGAGCAACGGTTTTCTCAATTGAAAATGTGTTTTCACTCTTCTCCAGACTTGTGGAGTGGATAACAACAGACTCTGCTGGTTCACAGGTTCGTCCAATCACATGCCAAGTCTTTTTTTTTTTTTAAAGCGCCTGCCCTTTTAAAACAGTTTCAATGGACGGATGGATGTGTCTTAACAGACGCAGATATCTGTCATGTCAGGTTACTTTTCAGCCCCACGTTAAGTACATTTTCAGGTGCTAACCCTACAAACTCTGGGCTAGCGCCAGCTAGCCCCTAGGCCAATGTCGGGGTTAGCCCACTTCGGAATTTCCAGGATTGTGCCAGTGTGAATGCTTTCTTAGCCCGGAGCTAACACTCTCTCACGCCGGTAACATACTGGATGCATAGTATCTCTACGCTGCATAGTTTTGTAGGCAACCACAATGCAACATTCTACGTGACACCTCCTTCTGATTACAGTTGGTATCCGTGGTGATGCTAGCAGGTCCCGTGGCCGGTCCTAGTGAGCTAACGTAATGAAACCTGAATGAAACTGACGCTGCTCCAGGGGAAATGTGCTTATTAATATAGTGCGAGTACAATTTACGTCAATTAAAGTAACCACAGCTTTATGTTAGGTAGAGCCAGCCAGGTCACGTTTACAAATGCGAATATGCCGATCACCTGCCGCTACTGCATACGCAACACAATGTGGCAGGCTCTACGCTCGGAAATGAATTGGATTCCTCTGAAAAGTTACGCAACTATGCATCCAGTATGAAAGGGGTGAAAGGCCAAGGGCTAAGACCATTCTCAAATGCTTTTAATCCCGGGCTAAGTGAGGTGTGAGAAGCCTTTATGAGTTTATTTTCCCATTAAGATGTTTACAGTGACAGCAGCACGGCTTAAACACTGGCCAATAATGCATGTGCTGTTTATAAAGTTTATATATATAAAGACAAACTTTATGACCAAAATCTAAAGGTACTTTTAATTCTTACTTAGAAAGGGTGTTTTAATTTATTGAATCCCAATATTTTAATAGCGCTGTGTGTGTGTGTGTAAAATTATAATAACAAAATCACTAAAGATGGAATGCAATGCCTTGTTTATGCTGTACCAGTTGGTTGTCATGCACAATAAGAGCGAGGAGTATCTATGACGACAGCTGCTGTCTCTGGTTTCATGTCAGTTGCTTGGAGATCAAGGACAAGTCTGAGCTTATGCTGCGTTCAAACGGGGAACGTGTTTACCATGTTTATTAAGAGTCCACCATTTGAACGCAGTATTATGCACATTCATTGTGTCTTTTGTAAAAGAAGGGAGTGAACTTATTTTCACTGGTAAGCACTTTAAACATGACACACCACTACCTTACAAGTAACATGATACGGCATGATACTGTAAACTGTTGTTCAGGTAATCTGTTATGTGGAACCAAAGGGCTCCTACAAGCAAAGACCAAAATGTAGGCTAATTATTGTATGCATTTTACACGCAAGGAAATACATGTCAAGACATGTCACCTGCCGTAATACACATGCAATGTTCCCAAACATAAACATAATCATGCTCATACATCTGTATTGTGTTGAGGCTACTGTATGGTTTGGACAGGTCTCAATCAGTAAGTCAGTCTCTCAGGAGTTAATTGGTTTCAACATGCATCTCCTCATAGTATACTTGATGTCATTTTATTCTCTTTTAATGTTTTTGTTAACACCTCCTTCAGTAAATTACTTAATTTTTTTACCCTACTGCTGCTAATTTGGAAAGGTTGAAATACCCATCGGCAGGAGGAATCTTTATTGTAAGACCCAGGTGGGGGATTGGGGGAGGGGGGCATATGGTTGATGAACCACAGAAGGCAAGCAGAGCAGATAATAACACTACTATAGGTATAAATAGGAGCGGGGGGGGGGGGGGGTCAAAACACATATGGCTGAAAAACAATCTGGCGATGAGTGGCTGGTCAGCCAGAGAAGATGCAGTAGACTGCAGGGAGATAAATGAATGACAGACGGACAGGTGTGCAGATTAGAAGAATACAGGTGTGAGCCAGTCAGGGAAGGGAGCGTAACCATGACAACATAAAACACAGGGTTTCTGTCTCCTCAGTATCAAATACAAACGAGTTTATTTCAAATTCAGTTTATTTGTTTTGTTGGTTTCACAGTTGCTTTTTACATGTATATTGGCAATGTATAAAATCTGTACAGAATTTCAAAAAATGCAAAGTGATTTTTCTGTAATTGTATGCTTTATATCTGTTTGGAAAAAATCTGGAAAAACTCAATTTAATTTGTAGCATAATTAATAGTATCTTTTGAATGTTGAAGAAAAAAAAAAAAATCCTGTTTTGTACCTCCTAATTCTATTCTCTTTATTTTCCTGGATTAGAATTATTTGAATATTTTGTAAGGATCACCACTGAATAAAACAATGATTCATTCTTAAGCATACAGTATGCATCATGTACTGTATGACTGTATTACAGCAAAGCAGAGGTGTTATGTTGGTATGACTCAGTCTACATTCAATTCAAGAAATAACATTTTTTAAGGCTCAGAATAGGTAAAACATTAATTTAATATGTGCAGCAAACAAGCTTATAATACTTTAAACCAGGGTTCAAATGATTGTGTCATAAGCTATTTATTTTAATCAGCTGTGTTGGAGCAGGGAGACATCTAAAACATGTAGGGCAGCGGCTCTCTAGGACCAGGATGGGGCACCACTGCTTTAAAACTATGTCAAATTCACAATTATTAATTAGATTTGCTAACATCTACAAATAAAAAGTTATGACCAAAACAACTAGGTCATGGGTACAAGCGACCGAAATTGGTTGTCTCAGGAGGGTGGCGGGCGTCTTCCTTAGAGACGCTCAGCTATCCGTGAGGAACTCTGAATAGAGCCGCTGCTCCTTTGCGTCGAAAGGAGCCAGTTGAGGTGGTACAGGCATCTGGTAACGATGCCCCCTGGGCACCTCCCTAGGGAGGTGTTGCAGGCACGTCCGGCTGGGAGGAGGCCTCGGGGAAGACCCAGGACTAGGTGGATAGATTATATCTCCACACTGGCCTGGGAACGCCTCTGGATTCCCCAGTCAAAGCTGGTTAATGTGGCTCGGGAAAGGGAAATTTGGGGTCCCCTGCTGGAGCTGCTGCCCCCACGACCCGACTTCGAATAAGCAGATGAGGATGGATGGATGTAACATCTACAAATAGAATAATGTATAGGATTTTCCTGTGAGAGACATTTTTCTTTACATTGGCTCATGTCTAGAAATGTCATCTAACATTATTTAGTGCAGTTAAGATCTCAGTCTGCAAAACAGACCCCCCTGAGACCCCCCAACCCACTAGTCTTGCAGAGCCAGCCTTGCATAAAGTCTGGGACAGCACCGGCTGACTGCACTAAGATCCGCCTACCTGACAGACAAGAGAGCTCTTTTGATTGACAAGCATGACGGAGTAAACAAGCAATAGCGCAAAGACCAAGTTGGAGGTATTCATTGGGAACGTTAACAACACAAGACTGGCTGTTTGCAGGTCTTGTTAATATGTTATAAGTAGGCTACAGTACAATAGAGTACATACAGTAAAATACCTATGCCTATGCCTAGATACAGACTTGTGAGTGACAATGGTAATAGCGAATGAAAATTGACTAACTCTTTTGCTGATAGTCTTAAGCTTGTCAGCAGTGCACTATGTCCACACATATACTGCTACATTTTTCGATTTCCTGTTTTTTTTTATAAATTACTTCCATACCAGCACGTGTAAAAAAAAAAAAAGAAAAAGGGAAAAAAAATTATGTCCATATGGAAACGCAAAGACACGCTGTAAACCTGTCAAGAGCATGACAAGCCAGCCGCTGGCGATGTAATCCTAACCTTTAAAGCCGTTTTGGACAATCAGAATCTTAACTACTGGTTCTGAAAGGTTGTCAGTGACCACCATAGTGCACTCCGAACCTCGATCTGCTTGTCATTATAGTTGGATAGTAACTATGTAAACCTTAGCAAGGTTAAAACCACAGTTTTGCCTTCGTCCTCCATTGCTTAAACATCGCGCATGTAAACCAAATATTTTAGAATTATATCGAGATTGAGCATATAGGGTATCAATTGAAGCAAAAATGCAACTTCTGGTCTGAGAAAAGTAGCCCCCCTCCTCTGATGTTAACAGTGCGCATCAAACACAAGACCTTACAAGCCCAACACTAAGTTTTACCTGTCTGCACGTGAACACCAAGGACAGAGTTTTAAAATATCTTGACCCTGGCAGTTTTGCTAAACCTAATAATTAATAAAAATAGCAGTGTACGTGTGGACATAGTCTAAGGCTTACAGGGGGGTTTATGTATCAAACATGAGGAGAACTTTGCTTATGTGCTGAAGAGGCTGAGTCTAGCGTTAGCTAGGCTGTGTGATGTAGTGCAAATGAATGTAAGAGGCTGAACTAGTGTTAGCTAGGCTTCATGTGATGCACTGCTAATGGAAGGAAGAGGCTGAACTAGTGTTAGCTAGGCTTCATGTGATGTAGTGTTAATGGAAGGAAGAGGCTGAACTAGTGTTAGCTAGGCTTCATGTGATGTAGTGCTAATGGAAGGAAGAGGCTGAGACTATTGTTAGCTAGGCTACATGTGACGTGGTGCTAATGGACAGAAGAGGCTGAACTAGTGTTAGCTAGGCTACATGTAACGTAGTGCTGATGAATGTAAGATGCTGAACTATTGTTAGCTAGGCTACATGTAACGTAGTGCTAATAGAAGAGACTGAACTAGTATTAGCTAGGCTACGTGTGACGTATTATAACGCATACAATGAGGTCCAAAGGTTTTGAGACTACATTGCAAAAATGATATTCTCATGTAAACAATAAGAATAAGAACGTTTGAGGATTCAGAAACAAAAACTTCAAGAATGACCACCTGACCTAACCCCACTGAATTAAGTCTGCCTTTTTACTGAACAATCCATTTTCCTTGGAAATGTTTGCAAGTTTTTGTTGTTATCCATGTGAATGTTGTTAATACAGACAGCCCGACTCATCCCTGTTTTGTAACCTGGCATTCAGTCCACTGCCGTTCACGTTCACTGACCGTAAAGGAAACGTTGTTATATGCAGATCGCACACAATAACGATATTAAAGCATTTGGGACGTGTTGCCTTTCCAATATATGGGGCGGAGCTTCTGAAGAAACACCCTATGGCATTGAAAGGAGAGATGTCATTGTTTTGATTTCAGTTCGAATTTAGCAAGCGTTCTCGAGAATGACTAAAGGCTTGGGTATACTACCAAATGCATGGCGTCGCGCAATGTGGATGAGTGCTCGGGCTGCTCAAAGTATACTTCACGTGGAAGCGTCGGCTATTTCTGGTACAAAATAAATGTGCTCTGGAATTAGTGAACTGCTATTTCTAACTACGATGCAGAGAATTAATCTGGGCCTCAACTGCACCTTTCATGAAAAAAACTGAGTACTACAAAATTAAGGCGCCTGTACTATCTCATCGCTGGGCGTCCAGGGTGGGGGGCCGGTACACGGGCACGCCACGGTCCACGAGCGCCGGACGCCCTCTGATGATGTCGGCGGCCTTTTCCGCCACCATGACGGTGGGGGCGTTCAGGTTGCCACTGACGACGCTGGGCATGATGGAGGCGTCGACCACGCGGAGCCCACTGGTGCCCAGGACGCGGGTCGCCGGGTCGACCACGGCGGCCGCATTGCCGGGCGCACCCATGCGGCAGGTGCATGAGGGGTGGTAGGCGCTGTCGGCACGCGCACGCACAAAGGCATCGATCTCGGCGTCCGATTGGATGGCCGGGCCCGGCTGCAACTCTGGGCCGCGGAACGGGTCGAAAGCCTTCTGGGCGAAGATCTCCCTGGACAGCCGCACGCACGCCCTGAACTCACTCATGTCCTGGTCTGGCTCAGGGGGAAGGGAGGGAGACAGGCAGACAGGCAGACAGACAGGCAGACAGGCAGACAGACAGACAGACAGACAGACAGGCAGGCAGGCAGACAGGCAGGCAGACAGGCAGACAGACAGGCAGACAGGCAGACAGATTAAGATGATTATGTCAGGTACATTCAGAGCAGGTAGTAAAGGCTCTGCTGCTCTGAGCTGGCCTCTTACCAGTTGAGAGGTAGTTGGGCTGCAGGATGGGGTGATCCAGAGGGTTGGCGCTCTTTAGTTTCATCCAACCAATGCTGGTGCTTCTCATTGGTCCAACGTGAACCTGCAGCAGAGGAAAGTCCTCCGTGATTGGTCACTTTAACTGTCATCAGCACACACACACACACACACACACACACACACACACACACACACACACACACCACAAACCATGGTTCACACACACACACACACACACACACACACACACATGCACACGCACACACCACAATGCAAGAGTGCTTCAAAGCTGGTTCTCACGGATACATAATATATCTACAATATAATTTATAGGGTACTTCTTCTACTTGCAGATAACCTACGGCCTGGGACCTGTTTTGAGGTTCCAGGATCTGCCAATGCTGTAAAAAAGATGGTCCACTGCAGTGAACGGAGCTGATGCAACTCTCTCTTATACATGACTCTGGGTAAATGTACAGGTGCTGCTGTGGAAACCGGGGAAAACCCACGCGTAAAAAGGGTAAGAGCAAGCAAAGTGCACCGATGGTTTAAAAAACGATTATTCAAATGCTGTGAGGCGTGAGCCCTGTCTGATTGAGTGTGACATATGGAGGAGACCTGCCAAGGCCGCAGGGTATTTCCTGCTCTGGTAACGCACCAGTTTGCCTCCAACCACGTGCGTCATACATCACAGCTGTGTCTGAGCTGGCAGGTCAGCTGACACTGACATGCTCTACAGTGTTTACATGGATCGCTGCTGCATTAGGGCCTGTGTTCAGCAAACCCCTCTTTAGCACAGAGAGCGCCCACAACCTCATTTTCAGAGGGCTTCCAGACCGCTTCTCTTTGTTGCTAGGCTACAAAAAAACAACATTGACGACTCCAGCGCTGTTCCAAAAGTTCCAAAATATATCTTTAGATTCATCTCTGTGGTTTGTTTACTGTTCTGTTCTCATGGTTACCTCAAAACGAGATGCATCGCGACTCTGGGCAGTAGATTTGCTTTTCACATGAGAGGCAGACGGCAGCGTGCGGGACGGAGAGCGGGATGCCGCTTCCCGTGTGAAAAGCCCTTAAGGCCCGGGTATACTACTAAATGCGTGTCCTCTTCGCAACATGCAACACTTTCTTTGGAATAAGCGACATTTTGTAACTAAGATTTATATGCACACACACGGTTTCCGGTGAACAATATGGGTGTAACGAAGAAATTGTCTGGAAAGAAATATTTTTTTATAGTCCTAGAACACTCATTTGTAAGCTTAGTAGGGCTTCTATTGCCGTCTGTAGCTTCAGCCTGTCGCACATGCTCAGTCAAAGCACACATGTCCGTGCGGACATGCGTTTAGAGGCTAAATATACCTAGGCTTTCACAGTTTAAATCTAACCGTTTGGAACGTTCAAATATTCAAGGTCAAAGACAACACGTTCGCCTCAGTACGCCGATCCTGCTGTTCCCTGACAACATGGTTTCATCCTCGAATACAAACACAAATGAAACAGCAGTGACCTAGTGACCTGTGGCCTGCTGCCACATGAGCTAGTGTATGAATAGTGAAGAATAGTTTATCACAGTCACCAAGCTTTGAACAAGGTCCTACGATGATTCAGCTAAGTGGAAATACAGATGGATTTCCATGGAATAGTAGGAGCGGCTGTGCAAACACAACGCCAAAGCATTGGGGTTTGGGGATGAGTGTGCGTGTGTGTGTGTGTGTGTGTGTGTGTGTGTGTGTGTGTGTAAGAGAGAGAGATTCTGTGCTACTGCGGTTGTGTTTGCTTTGCGTTTGTCTCCTTTTATTTCACATTGGGATTAATGACCTGGCATGTCATGTGAGTCCAGCATGCTGTGTACAAGTTCAGCATTCATTTTGTACAGCTTCCACTTGACACACTAGGCATACCTTGGTACTGTGTAGCGAACTATTGTATTTCATGCATTTTCAATTGTAACTAATCATCTGTCTCTATCCCTTGTTTTTGAGTTGTGTTTCCACAACCCAGTCCTCAATAAACAATATTGATATAATTAATAACAACGCAATAAATAATAACACAATAAATAATAACGCAATACATAACAACGCAATAAATGATAACAATGCAATAAATAATAACGCAATACATGATAACAACGCAATAAATAATAACGTAATAATTAATAACGCAAAAAATTATAACAACGCAATAAATAATAATGCAACAAATAATAATGCAATAACAATGCAATAAATAATGCAATAACAACACAATACATAATACCAACACAATAACAACGCGATAAATTATAACGCAATAAATAACAACACAATAAATAATAACGCAATAAATAATAACAACACAATAACAACGCAATAAATGATAACACAATAAATAATAACAATGCAATAAATGATAACACAATAAATAATAACAATGCAATAAATAAAAACACAATAACAATCTTTCTGCATTGGGTCCTAAACACAACAACCGAACGTGACACTGTATATATGTGTACATATACGCATATATACAGTAGATCAGGGGTGTCAAATTCAATCTCAGAGAGGGCCAAAATTAAGAATTGGGACCATGTCGAGTGCCAAACAGTCATTCCAGTATATTCTCTAATTACGACCGGCAACTCCACAAACAAGACTGATTTATGGCTAATAAAGTAAACATATAGCCTTCTCACATACACTGTTCTGTCTTGAGAGACCATGTTTAAAGAGTACACTTTTCATTTGGCCATTTCTTTTAGGAGGCTTGTTTAAATGTGACAGACATAATTCAGACCTCTGCCCTTATTCTTGATCTGACATACTGTATTTCCCACGATTCATTGTTAATCAATAGCCTAGATTAGCAGTGGTACACAATAGTAAAGACCCAATTAGCCCTCTAAAAAAGCATTCTATGGTTAACTTGACAAAATTGTCAATGATCACAAAACCCAGCCTCTGTAGCAAATACATTTGAGACCAAAACGCTTTGGTTTACATTGGAAATAATAATAATAATAATAATATTAATAATAAGCCGGTGCTCTAATCACCATTCACATTCATAGATAATACACATTCTAGCCTAGTTATTATCAATGTTTTACATTATAATCGCCATTGTAATTTATTACCATCATTATTATTTTTACGGACAGTTTGGTTTATCGTGTTTGTAGGCAACATTTCCCTGTTTTCCAGTCACCGTGAAATCAGGCAAACTCTCTGTAATCCTCCTCCTCAAACACATCTCTTACCCAGTGAGCCTTGGTTAGCGTCAGCAGTCACATCATAATCTGGGTCAGAAATTATGTTCACGTCCTCAACTGCTGTAGGCTATCGGAGTCATACTCCCCTCGCTCAGATTAGATCTCCAGCCTTTAGCAGTATAGCTTTGGAAACTTTTTTGCTATCCACGCAAATGCTATCAGTGAATAAGAAATAATGCATTTAGCGTCGCTGCATTTCAGTGAATCACAATGTATTTCATCCGCTGTGTCTTGACACAATCTCAAACGCATTCTTCGTTTCTTTCCGTCCGGGAGACGCACGCAAACATTGCATTCGACCGGTCTCTATGAGTTAACAGGGTTTTTAGCGATACATTCTTTAACATTTAGTTTGAATTTGTTAACTAGCCAATATGGCAAGTGATCGGTGCTTACATTTTGTCGGGGGAAGGTGTATCTGGACTGGCGCAGGTCGGCATGCTCTCTTTTGCAGTGCATTCTGGGATTTTCAGCGATGTGCGTCAGTTGCAGTTATGATAGATACATAATATTTTCTAGCGGGCCGGATACATTTGTGCCGCGGGCCGGATGTGGCCTGCGGGCCTTGATTCTGACACATGTGCAGTAGATACATAGAAAGATACACATGCACACACCTGGTAGGCCTCCATCTGAGACGCGATCCGCCCGTGGTCGATGACCTGCGAGGGCAGGAAATGGAACTGGATGTCTGGGTGGAAGACGCCCGGCCTGCTCCTGATGAAGGCCCCGCTCTCCAGGTGGGCCGTGGCCCCGTAGCCTGGGACACACACACATAAACACACACATAAACACACACACACACACGCACTCACATGGACATGCGCAGGCATGCACATGCACACGCACACAAGATGGAATCACCATGGTGATGGAGCTGAATCACCTTGAATGATGCGTCTATACGTTTATTGTTCCATATAATAAGGAGTCCTAATAGAGATATGCAACACACACACACACACATTTATATATTGTGTGTGTGTGTGTTTGTCTGTTTGTGTGTTTGTTGTCTGTTTGCGTGCGTGTGTGTGTGCGTGTGTGTGTGTGTGTGTGTGTGTGTGTGTACCAGAGAAGCAGGACAGCCACTGCAGGCCGATGCTGAGCATGCTCAAGGGCCTCTGGGCCCCGTACAGGGTGATGGGCTGCCTGCACTGCTGCTGCACGTAGAGCTCCAGGTGGTCCTGCAGGTTACCACCCACACCTGCACACACAGAGAGAGAGAGAGAGAGAGAGAGAGAGAGAGGGAGAGAGGGAGGGAGGGAGGGAGGGAGGGAGAGATACATATAGTAGAAACCTAAATGTATGCATACAAATATATTGTGACCAGGAATGTTTCCCCATCATCACACTATGACTTTCAATACTATTGTATTATTATTTATGAATTGCTGCATGTTGGTATAATTACACGATTTTGTATGTATTTTATTTAATTGTTTAATTCTTCTTTAGTATTGTATAGCCCGTATCCCTGGTGTGCCCTGTAGCTCTGCCTGGCAACTTCCTGTTTGGGGTGTTAATAATTATTTTTTAGCCCGTTACCTCTCCTCGAAAGGCCCCATTGTACCAGGGCTAAGATGTGGCAAGAGGTAGGTCCCAAATATATCTAAAATCATCAGTAATAATCACACAAAAAAGAATAAAATGCCAAATCTAACAAATGTTCTTGTTGCTATATGATCATGCAACGCATTGTAAATCACGCAGTGAAATAAAAGGATACATATAAGTTTGGCTTCTAACAAATACGTAAAGCAGCTGTATACACAAAACAAATCTGCCCAGATCCCACAAAACGCTTTGTGAAATTCTGCCCCGTTCTATTTCGCCCCCCGTCGACGCTGTAGTTGGTATGACTCTGAGAAAGCTCCGCCCACCACAACACCGGGCATTAGGGAATGCAGTGG
>JAODUE010094383.1:0-13636 GCA_027564755.1 Amblyopsis hoosieri | reverse complement strand
TGTGTTTTGCTGTTTGTACGAATTGTTTTGAGAAATGTACACGCTGGTTTGCAGCTGTTAAGAATGAATCGAAAAATTTACCAAAGCAACTGAGAAAAACTGTAACACTGCTTTATTTTAACTGGGAAACAGCCGTAAACAGCAAGAAAACCACAGATCACTAAAGAGATTAGAGGTCAGAACATCATCATACAGGAGGCTTGACAAGTATTTGGAAATTAGATATCCACAGTTTAAGTTAAAAGGTAAAGTAAGTAATTCTGGAGATCAAAACCTCTCCGGTCAATGCCATAGGGCCCCTCAGAAGCTCTGCCCCACACTGGAAACACATTGCAAAGGCTATTGTTGAGTGGTGCGGTCTGCACCACTAGATGTTCCTATTTACAGAGTCAGGGCTGTGTTGTAACACCATGCTAATTTTTTTCAGCACTCAAAGATTGAGCCGCTAGTATGCAGCTGCTCACTAGCTGCCCACTAGCAAGGAGATATTTGGTAAATTTGGCAAAAAGTGGATTATATTTATTATATTTAAGATAAAACAAAGACCATTTGACTATTTAACCTGCCATCATGTACGGTTGACACCAAGTTAACCTTACAAGTCCAACAACTCAACAAAAAAAAGTTTTTAGCTAAGTTAATCAAATATCTAGTTCAGTTTAAAACCATAACAAGTGTTGGCATATAACCTCAACATGACATCTTTCCCCTTTTAAAAAGGTCAGTGGAGGGCAGAAAGTACACAGTTAACTTCTAACATTAACAAATGTAACTTCCATTTAAAAAAAGAGGAACACCCCTATAATCCAAAATGTCTGTCCAATCTAGTTTGGAAACAAATGTGGGAGGAGACGAGCAGCCTTAGTTGTTCTGGTTTCAACAAATGACAAACTTTATTTTATTCATTATAGTAACTACTACCACATTGAACATTGCTACAGGTAATGCAATAAAGTAATACTATGATTACCTCAAATATAAATCCTGAGAAGCACGATGTGGAAAACTAGAACACGTGTCAAAATGACCACTCCTTCTCTGAGACAGCCAGGGCATGATTCTGCCCCAGAGTGGAACTTCCACTGAACTCTAAGGCACATGGGCACAGACATACAGTAAATATATTTCAAATAAAATAATAACTATTAAAAAATAAAAACACAGACAACCCTCGTAACACAAAATATAATTAACAAAATTAAGGCACATCAACAGTATATGGTCAAAGTAAAAAAAAAAAGAAAAAACAAAATGAAATGGCAGAGCTTTCATTTATATAAAGCATTTAGGAGCTATAGAAATTACACAGGCACGTGTTTTTTCTCAGTCATAGGTCCAACCAACAGCGACAAAAACATGATGCTACAGCATGGACTTTACTATGAAGTGCAACACCTAGATAGGTGATATCCATTTTTTTTTCCTCAAATTTTGATTTGCATGTCCTTTTTAAAATGTAAGGCTGATTTAGATACTGTATTCAACAGATATACTTGATGTTAGAAGTCATAAAAAAGACATACATGAAACATACTGTATATATCCAAAGCATTTTGAATAAGTCTCACTTAAGATGTAGTTGAAGACATCAATCTTTGTCCCACGGAACAGATAGGACCTCAAAAGTAATGCTAGTTAGGATTCAGTGGCATATCTAAAAAGCTCACCAATAACCCTTAAAATGCAAAGTCGACGCTTCATTTAAACCGAAACTCATTCCCACCTCAACTTTCATGCACCATGTACTGAAGTAGTGTTTATATGCATAGCAAACAAATGTGTGGATTCAGGTATGGGAGATATGAGCAGTCGCAACAGCTATGCAAGGAGCCCAACATAAGTGGTTCATGTTGTGCAGGTGGGATATGATGTCTTCTCAAGGCAATAAATATTTGCATATGCAATTCAGACAGGTGAAATCCAAAACAAGCGGCTCTTGATGTAAAATCTGGATATTTCTGGGACGTAGGTCACACTTCTTCAAAGAAGGCCATCTGAGACATGTATGCAGAGTTTCGCTGCAAACAGAAAGGAACAACAGTATATTGTGAGCACTCATAGTTTACAGAAAGGCATACAATCTTTTTAGATGTACAAACCCCTGAATAATTTGAGGTATACTCTCTTATAAACCTTACCAAAAATCACAGAAGACGTGCCTTTTTATAGGCCAATATGGTAGTACTGGTATTACAATTATGGGAATTTACAGCTACACTGGGCTGACATCTTTAATATTAATTAATCACCTCGCCTGAATATAGTAATTAATCATTCATGGTTTATACTCCAGTCAACAGTGCTCGTATACTGTACGTGGGTCTGGCAGCACTCATTCAGGCATCATAGTAAAGATCAAATCTAGGTGTATGAATTTCATTTCTATAATAAATAAGACATGACAATGTAATAACCAACTATTAACACATCATAGAGCGTTAAATGAAGGTAAGTAAACGTAACTATACACACTAAAATGTTCAGGCAATGTCATATAAGTGTTCGTTATTATTATTATAAATATACACTGTATATTTTATTATGCAAGTATTTCTCAATTGGGGGTATGTGTAATTCAATGTAAAAATCAGGATAATGTATGAGATAAAATTACATTTAATAATATTTGATAACAGTAACCCTGAGAAAAACAGTAAATGTCTACATTTTTAAGTGTAGGATAATAATCATTATTATTTTTGGTCAATATTGAAATCACAATTATTTAATAAGATTTTATTGGAAAGATGTTGCATTTATTTTACCTAAAAAAAAACAGTTAAACAAATGAACAGTGAAAACACCTTGAACTGTGAAATGTCCTACTTTTCACGTTGAAAGTGAGCGTGTGCCTGTCATTCAGTTCACAAGACAAAATACGATTTTATTTGCCAAACGTAATGTGCAAAATAATATTTTTTTTCTCGATTAAATTGTTTTGTAATCGTTAGGAGCCGAAATTGAAATCATGATTAAAATTCGATTGAATGCACAGCCCTAGTCAGTACTTCATTAAATTCTATATTTACATTATGTTTTTAAATGATAGCCTGAGACAGAGGTACTGAGGAATATAATTGAAAAAGGGGGTTTGAAGATTGAGAACCGACTGTATTATCTAGCTATGTTTAGTATGATCTGCTGAGATAAAGATAAAGATGGTGTTTTAGTGCACAGACAGACAGACAGACACCCTCACGTTGCTGTGGGGCAGGTAGAGGGTCTCGGCGGCGTAGCTGCGTGCCTCGCTGCGGAGGCCATACAAGCTGGCCTGCTGCTCCTCTAGCTTCAGGGACTCGATCTCACACTTAAGCTCCTTCAGCTGGTCCTGCAGGTTCTTGCTCTTCTCCATGTACTCCATCCTGCAGGACGGGGGCCACGGGGGAGGGGTAGAGAGCAGGATAAGACCAATGAGTAAAAGGAGGAGTCCTGCACTGGTTACTAGTGATGCGCGGGCCGTCGTTTTTCACAGCCCGCACCCACCGGACAAATATGCGTTCATCAACCACCCGAACCGGACCTGACCCGCAAACCGCCAAATTGTGCCTGTATAGAAATGGTGATAGAGATACCGATTTCTAATTTAATGCACATTTACAAGGGACATAGCCTACACTGGCACAGACAATATTGCAGAGCAGAGCCTCTAGTCCTAATGCCAGAATGTCAACGACACAGTTGGCTACGGCTTTGCTAATTGCCCATTTATATTTTTGGTTTATCTGTTAGCAATACTCTGCTACGCTAGCATAATAATACATGACTGCATAGCGCGTTTGCATAGCTACTAAATAAACAATGTTTACGTAGGCCTAACCAACTTCATAGTTCGGTATGGCTAATGCAGAATATTGACAGCCAGGGCATGAGACGATCTGCCGCTGCTAGTGCATGGTCGATAGTGTGTGTGTGTGTGTGTGTGTGTGTGTGTGTGTGTGTGTGTGTGTGTGTGTCGTGTACTGAACACGTCAGTCCGCTAGTTTGTGTGTGTGTGTGTGTGTGTGTGTGTGTGTGTGTGAGAGAGAGAGAGAGAGAGAGAGAGAGAGTTGGACGCATCTAAAAGTTTCTCGTTTCAAGTCAAGTTGTGCATTGATATTTCAGTCTCCGCCCCTCCCCTTCCTCCGGGGAAGGTGGTCAGCCGCGGGGGGAGTATTTGGGGTTTTGTGGCACCTCGGTGAAGGACTTCAGCTCGTATGGGATTCCCGTGTCCACCTCGATGGACTTGCGGGAGAATAGCAGCCGGATATCGTTATGCAAGTAGATCTTCCCAGATTTAGAGCTCTGGAATCTGGAAGGAAACAAATGGAAAATACTTCAGTGAAATAAGCGAATACTACCCCTTGTCTTGCTCAAATTAGTCCTGTTTTCATTATTATTCATTAAATGTATAGTCTGCTATTGCAAGCTAAATGTAAGCTAATACACTTTTTGTCAAATTCAACAAATATCTCCTCGTATTTCGCAAGCTTAACGTTCTCTGTGTGTGTTGAAAAAATAACCTGACACTTCTATTCAGCCCTGGCTCCGTAAACAGTATCATTAACAAAGTGGCGGAGGACCGCGGAGCGATACTGTTTTGATTTGAGCTCGAAGTTAGCAAGAATGACTGACCCGGCCTTTAATATATACAGTAACTCTGTATTATGAAGATACACCCATAGATGGACACTGCAGCTCCTTCACATCATAGATTTGTGCTCATCATAGCCAACGTTCCTTTCTGAAAGAAAAAGGGGATTCTGCCTAGCCTGGTGTAGCCAGACCCACAATGCACCTGGTGAACATGGCCTGGACTAGGGATGTGCATGATTAGTCGGTTAAACGTTGCCTCGCTAGTCTGCACCAGAAATACTAGTCGGTTAAACGTATTTTTCAATTTTTTAAAGTAGTAGGTACTTTTTCTTGTTCACTGGGACAGTCATTCTCTCCCTGTATGCACTCGAAACGCTGTTGATGCTGTAACTTGGGAGCGCGTTGGATTCAATGCTTTCAGAGTGGTGAAACTGCAGACATGGCTCACAGCAGAGAAAATAAACAGGTAGCCACTAACCCCGCTCCCACCACTTGACTCGGAGTGAACTTTTGAAGCGCACAGAGCTCTTCCTTGTTGGACACAGCAGGTACGGTAGCTGCTAGCTCATCAAGCGAATGTGTGAAGTTTTAAATGGAGATCACAGTGTTTGTTTACCTGACAATGATCAGCCTGAAAAGATTGTTCCTTGTTGGCTAATCTATGGATGTGTATTCTATCAACAAGCATGCTTTTTTTCTATTAGACAACCGATGCCACAACAATATTACGGCACAATTATACAGTCTTGCAATATCGAAAGTGAGATTTACGTAACGCACTTGGCCCGCTGCTCGTGAGTAACGATCGTTAGTTCATAGTTGGCACTCTGCTTTTGTCATTTTACGAAGATGATCATATAACTTAATAATAATAATTTTAGATTGCCTATTGCCTATTGTAGTTGTCTATTTCTTTATTACCACCTTGCTAATTTAATGATCTGAGCAGTTAAGATTGTTTTGACAGCAGCGGATCAACAACATAGTTGGAAGCAAGGCGACCATGAGCATTTCTTGGTAGCGTTAGCTTTAGCCACACCCACTGGTCCCTGATTGGTCCACTGGTCGAGCTGAGAGCGACAGTGTGGTGCAAGAGCCAGGACAGACTCTTCCCTAGCATCGCGGCGGCGTGCGCGGCAGCGTGCGCGGCAGCGTGCGCTACCTGAGGTGCATCAGGTAGCAGAGAATCCTCTTCCTGTCCGGGGCTCTGCCGCCGCCCCCGGGAGGCTCCGCCCCCTTGCCCTCAAGCCCCGCCTCCTCCACCGGCACCAGGAAGATGCGGTGACGCAGGAAGGTCATGTGATTGACAGGCATGTCCCCAAAGTTGTAGGTCGCCAGGAACATTTTCACCACAGTTTTGTTGGGATTGAATAAGGTCTGTTGGGGGGGATGGAGGGGGGGGGGGTTCAGGCACAGACACGTTAAATACACAGGACACAGTATTATAATGGTAATGCTAATGTTTATGCTTTTCCTTGTTAGGTGTACTTGGCAGACAGGTTTGTGTAGCTAGATAACATCTTGGCACGTTGTATTTATCATGGTGGTTTAGAACAACTGTTAACTGGTGTGACACAACAACATAAAACACATTTGTCGTTGTGTTTGGCACTTCAGGGCCACCGTACAACATGGACGGCAATGTAAACACTCACCACTTGTATGGTCCCTGCTTTAGGTATGCTGTATCCCTTCTTCCCCAGCGGCTCCAGGGATATCACCCCCTGGTGGAGACACACGGCAACGCACCCGGTAAACCCAGAGCCATGTAGAACAGAGAGTCACGTCAACTCCGTTCACTCTAATGGACCGTTTTTATTATTTTTTCTCTCTGCTCCCGGACGTTAGCTGTGAATACTAGAAGCACCCTGTAAAATATTATAAATGTAAATCAATGCGTTTATTTACTACTTATTACCAAAAATACAGTTATGTATCTGTATTTATCGGTTAAAATTGCCCGCCAAGCACTTCCTGGAGCTGTGTTGTGTCTACATGAACCATGTGTCAAGTCAAATCAAGTTTATTTATATAGCCCTTAATCACAGTCTCACAGGGCTGTACAGCCTGCCTTTCACATGGAAACACACAACACCCCTTAACCTGCTCCTCCCCTTACATGTGACACATTGAGTCATTGATTACATGGTAAACCCCCCCCCCCAGATACTACAGCTTCATCATCATTATTGATTATTGATTATTGATTGATTATTAAATCATTATTGGAGCTTCAACTCACAGTAGGGATGCTAGCAGTGGCCTAGTAAGCAGAGGCAAAGCAGGTATCATAGCGTAGCATGGCGTGAGCACACAAAACACAACAAGGCCATACCCCTCCACTATTGGACAGCAGCTCCCCGCAGACGCAAACAAACACACACAGGCGCAGTACCGCCACTGACCAGGAAGGGCGAGGGGGCGCTGTGCTCGGAGGTGTCGTAGTACGTGACGTGCACGGGCAGGGTGGCGTGCTGAGGGCAGTAGGAGCCGCTGGCGCCGATCTCTGCGGTGAAACCCTCGATGAGGCCGGCCGGGGAGAAGCAGCCCTGCAGCATGGACTCCTGCATGTACACACACACACTGTAGCATCGACTCCTGCATGTACACACACACACACACAGACACACTGTAGCACGGACTCCTGCATGTACACACACACACACACACACACACACACACACACACACACACTGTAGCATGGACTCCTGCATGTACACACACACACACACACACACACACACACACTGTAGCATGGACTCCTGCAAGCAAGAAATCCCTTGTCATGCTTGTGGAGTACAGGCCTCATGAGGGAACCTTCCACAGTTCCTCTACGATGACCTTCCCTAAGAAGGATATCTCTGTTTGACAGCCTGTTTGACAGCCTGCAGAGCACCATTCTCTGAACATTTGGTGAACTGGTTTGACTCCAATTATTCTGGACAAAAGAATGCTTCAATGGATTCTTCTAGAGATGCACCGATCGATTGGCTAGTGATCTGAATCGGTTTTCACCTTGACCAGTCTGTCTAAATGTAGCCGGTTACGTTACCGTTTACCGGGTACGTTTACACAGATGCGGTGCTGGCATGCATGCCCTGCAAAGACGCCTTTGACTTGAGCGTCATCTAAGCAATTCTATTTGCATACCATTGTTAATCTCATTGAAAAGATTAGTTATTTTTAGCAATCCCACCTGAGAAACTGCTATTAAAATAAAGTTTATTATCATCATCATTATCTAGAATGTTAGTTGGAATATTTTACCAACTGAACTTCTGGTGAAGTATGTGAATGTATTGATGGCTGCCATAACTAATGGCTAAATGCGAACTAATGAATAATTTATGGTTAATGGTTAACTAATTGCTAATTTATAACTAATGGTTAATTGATAACTAATGGCACATTAAATGCTAATTAATGGATAATGGCTAACTAATGGCCAATGGCTCATTAATGGCTAATGGCTAACTAATGGCTAACCAATGACTAACTAATGACTAACTAATGGCTAACTAATGACTAACTAATGGCCATGGGGTGCGTGTGCTGGGGTGCACTGCAGTGTGTGCTGGAGGATGGTTGTACCTCAAAGTTGCCCAGTAACGGCCGGCTGATAGATGAGGACGGCCAGCTAGACCTCGAGGAGCGGCTGGTGTCTGTGCGCCTCCCACTGCGTAGCTGGCGGCTGCGTACAACCGCACACACACACACACACATGAACGCACGTACGTACGCACGCACACACACAAACACACATGCATGCACGCACGCATACACACACGCAGAATGATCAGAGAGGACTGCCAACTAACAGCATGCACACACACACACACACAGATAATCATAACTAGCTAACAGTAGCCTGCAGACACACACACACAGATGAAAAGTGCAATATAGCTAATGGTACACACTTACATAATTATCATTATGATCAGAGAGGAGTGCTAACTAGCTAACAGTACATGTGCTTCTACGATAAACTGTGCATTTACCTAATATAATCAAATGATTCAGATCAGAGTTCTGGCTTTAAACCAGATGATTTCACTAGCTAATCTCCAACAACAATTGTGAGAATTACGTTGTAACATGACTGGAGTTGTGCTGAAGTAGATACCTGGTTAGTACTTCTACTACAGCAGATATGTGTAAGTACTTCTACCGCAATCGATTGGAAGTGAGCCTGGAAGAGGGACTGCGACCAATCAGATGGCTTGGCCTAATGAGACTCACCTTTTAAGTCGCACTGCACTCTTTAGACGCCTCACGGATCTGGAGTCTGTGGCGTTCTGAAGGAAGGAAGGAAAATGTTTACCCTTTTATTATTAGTGTATGTGTGTGTGACATTGAGTGTGTGCATGTACAGTATACTGTATATGCACACACTCACGCACGCACAAGGATACGCAGAAATACTATTCTAAAAAATTATTGACTAGGCAAGTGATGATGCATGAAGCTGTACTGAAGCAGAGATGTGTGTGTGTGAGTTGTGTGTTTGTGTGCACAGGTGCGTGTGCACGGCCAGCTGTGCCCACAGGGCATGTAGACATGGCATCATGAACACACACAGGTACCCTGCTGACCGCTACTAGCACGTCGCTAGCTAGCCCCATGCTAACTAGATGCACGCTAGCCTCTAAGCCTGTGCTAACGTGCGCCCCGCTCCAAGCTAACCCGGGGAATTCCATCGCGGAGCGCTGAGCTCTTTGTCACGGAATAAAAGTCAGAAAAGAAATAAGAGTTTTTGCCCCTCGAGGGAAATTTTTTTTACCTAGGAATGAACCAAACCGAGATGAATCGTTACACCCCTAGTGTATGTACTGTATGTACTGTATGTATGTGTGTGTGTGTGTATATACTGTTTATGTTTATGTTTATGTGTGTGTGTGCGACGACTCTGACCTTGGATGACGGAAGCAAGTGATTCCAGTAGGGGGCGCCCTTGGCGTCGGTGCTGCGGCAGGAGGCGGGGCCAAGACAGGAGGCGGGGCCAGTGCCGGGGGTGGGGCCTGTGCTGAAGGCGAGGCCTGTGCTGGAGGCGGGGCCCAGGCTGGGGGCAGAGCCTGTGCTGGCGGCAGGGCCCAGGCTGGGGGCGGGGCCTGTGCTGGAGGTGGGGCTTGTGCTGGGGGCGGGGCCCGTGCTTGGGGCGGGGCCTGCGCTGGAGGCGTGGCTTGTTCCGGGACCCAGCAGCGCCAGCCGGCTCCTCTTGGAGGTGGAGGGCCCCTCATCCTCGGAGCAGGACTCCCCGGTGTCGCCACCGGGGGGCAGCAGCCTCTTCCTGGCGGGAACGGAGCCAGGCGGCCGGGTGGGACCCCCGCTTACCCCCCAGCCCCCAGGGGTCTTCTCCAAGGAGGGCAGACCCCCGGCGCACGAGGCCTCGGGAGGGGAGGACTCCAGGCCGGCTCCGCCCCCCCACTCCCCGGCCTCCTCCCCCGGGGCCAGGGAGCAGCAAGGGGGGCTCTCCCCTCCCCCGGCCACAGGGGGGGAACGGGGGGAGAGGGGCGCGAAGGCGTCCGGCACGGGCCGGGCGTGGTTGTGCTGGGCGGGGCGGCGGGAGGGGGGCGGCGGGGAGCGGGGCCCGCACAGCACGCCCCTCTGCCCCTCCTCCCGTGGCTCCTCCCCATCTTCCCACGGCTCCTCCCCACCGTCGCCGCCCAGGTGGGGGCGCTTGGGAGCCGGGGAGGGGGGCTCCTCAGGGCCCCTCTTCGCCCCTAGCCGGGCCCCTCCCAGCTGGGAGAAGATGGACAGCTGGTAGACCTTCTGGAGCCGCAGCTCCTCCGGGCCCAAGGGTCGGGGCAGGCCGCGGGGAGCCCCCCCGGCGTCGGCGCTCTGTGGGGGAGGCGGGGGCGACGGAGGGGAAGGGTGGGCGGCAGTTGCCGGGGCCGGCAGGTCACCCTCCCGCCACGGGGGGGCGTTGTCCCTGCGGGCCGGGTCCACGTGGATGTGGCGCATGGGTGCCGTAGGACGAGGCAGGGTCAGGGTTGGGGGTCGGACTGGGAGGGGGTGGTGGGAGAAGGGTTGGGGACGGGGTGCGGCCGCTGGGTCCTAGAGAGAGCAGCGACGGCGACAGGAAGTGCTGTTGTGATGTCACAGGAAGCGGAGCCACGCGGGACCTGGGTGAGGGCACAGAGGCAGCTGCTTGGCTCAAAGGCAACACGGCAGCGTTGTTTAAAGTGGGGTGATTCGACCACAAATAATTAGCTAATATTTTACATTAGCTAATATTTAATTTAGCATAATAATAATGACGATAATCTGCACACAGTATAATATATGTTTAATACATATTGAACTTTAAACATAATATACTGGACATACACACAGTATAATTAGCAGTTCTTTATGGTAGGGCTATGCCCCACTTGCCCTTGTAAGAAAAACGCAGCTGGCTGTGCATCAAGTCTATGTTTGGGTAGTGGACCTTTAAATATGCCGACGCTGAACGATGCGGTGTCTCACCTCTGTGCCTCAGTGGGCACCACATCTGGAAGCTGGTCCTGAAGCGGGCTACCACAGGCACCCCCTTGTCTCCATGGTAACTGCCAGGGGACGGCACCAGCATCCCCCGGTGAGCGAAGAGGAAGTGATCGATGCACACGTTAGGTGGCGGCAGAGGAAAGCGGGCGAACAGGAACCTGCGTAGGAGAAGAGGAACTGGTTATCAGGTGGAAGCAGTCACAGTGAAATAGTTCTTATTACACAGAGCTGCCCTGCATGGTGTGTTGTTCATCCGTGACACAGGCTAGCCCACAGAGAGCGCACACTCTACAATCTGCTCACAAAATGGATGACACAGTTTATAGTGAGACGTTTATGCTGTCAAGGCAAATGTAGGCTTCTCTTCCTCCTTTGTTTTGAGTTTTATAGAACGTTGGCTGCGTGGTGTCAGACCCATCTCAACTTTTATAATCACAGTGCCATAAATGTCTGTCGGTCTGCTCGTATTAGCTTCTGCTGGTGACAGATTGCTCCTTTCATTGCCCTGTTCTGTGGTTGCTCAGGTCAAGACACAGCTAGTACAGTATATTAATACTGCCTCTCCTGTATACCTGTATACAAGATGCACTATTAATATGCTGCATTTCCTGTATATAGTGTGTCCTACAAGGGCTTTTCTGTGTCAATCATTTTGTCCAAAATGCTGCATCGTGATTGGACATAATGAAGACAGAGCTTTTAGCATGCCTATAACTAAAGCGTTCATTTAGATAACCATGTACTAATGTGCCTAACATGGCTACAAAAAACACCACCACTTTAATGAAGCTACTGTGAAGACCAATGTGAAGCCCGCGTCTCACCTACAGGTGGGCAGAGTGTCAGTGGAGTGTCAGACTGGGAAGCGACGCCCATGTGACTCTGCTCAGGTCTCCCCTGTGATTTGCCGACGAGAGGCCACGCCCACCTCGGTGTCCTGGGTGCGCGGTGCGGCGTGCCGGCGATGACATCACGACCAGCTCATTCCACTGCCACGCCACAGGAGGGGGGGGGGGGGCCAGAGAGAGAGAGAGGGGGATCAAATCTCACTCCCACACTGACTGGCAAGCTGTGGGAGGAGTAAGGTGCTTTTATTGTCACATACACATACATGTAGCGACATTCATCCTCTGCATTTAACCCGTCCCTCAAGGGAGCATGGGCAGCCACTGGGCAGCCGCTGTGCAGCCGCTGGGCAGCGCCCGGGACCGGCTCCAGATTGGAGCCAGTGGTAAGGTAAGGTAAGGTATACTTTATTGTCCCGTAAGGGCTTTAGGCCGTCTTGGGCTTTAGGCCTCTGCATCACATACACATCACTCATACACAATACAACGCTTATGTGCAAGTTCATTTAGAATGTTCTGTGCCTCCCTGAGCACAGATGTTTCAAATAATGACGGAAGACCTTGGTGTTTATTTCCCCCTACGATCTTCAAGGCTGTGTGATTGAGGCGTGCCAGTTTGACCTTTAACTGTGCATTGTCACAGTTAACAGTGTCAGTGGTCACATGACACTGACAGGACAGAGTGAACCTGACATGCTGTTTAGATAGTGGGTGAAACCCACACAGACACGGGGAGAACATGCAAACTCCACACAGAGAGGCTGAGACTACCGGGGTTCGAACCCTGGACCTTCTTGCTGTGAGGCCACAGTGCTATCCACTGGACCACCAGGAAGGGAGGGGGGGGTAGAGAGGAGAGACAGAACCGGTGAACATGACCTGGGTCCAAGCCAGGGTCCCACCAGCAGGTGGCGCTAGCCCCACAAAGGAATGTGGGGAGCGGGGGGGGGTTGATATGCTGCCGCCATGGCAACCAAGAAGCCAATGACAACAGTTCCTTTGTGCTCTGCCACAAAGAAAGGGAGAGAGGGTCGGGGTGTTCCTCCAAGACAAATATCACCATAGCAACGCAGAGAACCCACTGGTCTGCTGCCCTGCCATGGCGCACGTTAATTAGACAGCATGCTAACAACGCATGCTAAACAAGCAGACATGCTAGATGCTAACGGCACACGCTAAGCAGACACACGCTAAACAGACACATGCTAAGCAGACACATGCTAAGAAAGCAAACATGCTAACAAGGCACGCAAATTATCCTAAGACATGCTAAGAACACAGGCTAAGACATGCCAATAACACAGGATAAGACATGCCAATAACACAGGCTAAGACATGCTAATGACACAGGCTAAGACATGCTAACGACGCATGCTAAGACATGCTAATGACACAGGCTAAGATATGCTAATGACACAGGCTATGACATGCTAACGTCCCACACATTTAGCAAAGTCTTCAAAGCGACCACTGCCCTAGATGTAGCCTAAGCTAAACTAGAGACTTTAAAGAGGAGACAGACTACTTAAATGCAGGATCAGTCTTGCTAACGTCGCGCTCAAATCAAAACAGTATCAATCAAAATGCATTGTGAAGCAAAACAGCTTTGTTGATGTGAGCGGTGTTCGCCACTTTGTGTATGTTTCAATTTACGGAGCCAGGGCTGTGTAGAAGTATCACATTAGTGTTTATGTTCCTATATACGGAGCCAGGGCTGTGTAGAAGTATCA
>JAODUE010094382.1:2873-13636 GCA_027564755.1 Amblyopsis hoosieri | reverse complement strand
TTGCTCACAGTGGTCCTCAGTGTGCTCAGGGAGCTTGTGTGTATGCCCAGACACATGAAAAATTAGAGGGAACATTGCTCAGAACAACAATGCCGCTTGACTGGTTTGTTTTTGTTTTGAGCTGGAAGTTAGCAAGCGTTCTAGAGAATGACTAAGCATGCCTTAACTGTGATTAATCAGACTTTGTTCCTTTGAAGGTGGGCCAAGCAGCTTATTCAGCCTCCAAGGGTGGCATTGTTGGCATGACCTTGCCCATTGCCCGAGATCTGGCACCCATGGGCATTAGGGTTGTTACCATAGCACCTGGTTAGTGTAAACCAAATGTTAACAATATACAACTCTCATGTCACACCAATGTGAACATTCAGATTTGATGTGGCAATCTATACCATTTAATAAAGAGAACATTAAGGGCTGCTTCATAGTCTATTTAAGCTATGCGGACGGATCAGGCTACGCAAGGAGGGTTTGACACGTAGGCCTGCTTCTGTAGCAAAAAAGAGTTGTCCTGATTTTTGCCTACCATTTCACGTGTTGCTGTGAGGTGCGCAACTGTCTCATGTTGCTCTACCGCAGAAGAAGTGCTATAGAGAGAGAGAGAGCAGCTAACTAGAATGTTTGTGTGAACTTTTTCGGAATACGATACTGAGTGCTATGCATGCGATTTGCTGCAACACAGTAGATAACGCATTGCTTGAAAAGAAATAGGTTCCAAATTGGAGCAATAGGAAAACAATATAAATGAAGTTGTGCCTGCCTAGAGTAATTGAGTAAATGCAAAAAAAGTGTAGTTATGTGGGCGTATATGCCTTTGTAGCATATTCGTCGTTATTTTTGCTACCGACATTTAAGTAGAAATAAAATAATGCAGTCGTCTATAGTTCAGTAGGCTATTTGCGTTTCTACCTGACATGTCGACAGACTCTGCTACCCCCTGCTGGATGAAAGAGTATCGCATCTGAAAAGGCTCAGCGCACCAACTGACACGCGTTCTCTATGTACTGATATAACACGTGTAGCCCTTGCCTTTACATCCGCTTAGCTTTGGTAGACTATGAACCAGACCCAAGTTAAAACACAGTAATCTGTCTGCTGCTGCTTGTCCAGGTCTGTTCGCCACTCCGCTCCTCGCTGGTCTTCCAGAAAAGGTGCGCTCATTCCTGGCCCGCCAAGTGCCTTTTCCATCACGCCTGGGAGACCCTGCAGAATTTGCCCACCTCGTGACAGCACTGGCGGAGAATCCCATGATCAACGGAGAGGTCATCCGTCTGGATGGAGCGATCCGCATGCAGCCCTGAGAGGATCGCTGTGGGTGTGGCCCAGACTCTAGTCCCCACTATGTCCATTTGATGTGTAAACAGTGGGTTCCCAATACAAGCCTCGTGTGTTTGGGCGATGGGCTAATGTAACACACAGGCAGTTATCATCTAATGCTCCCATTAAGAGCGAACACTGTACGTGTATGTTTGCCCATGTACTGTTTTCATGCTACGTATGTCTGCATACACTAAACATTAATTGTGATTGTGTGTAAGTTAGGGTTCAAAGTTTGACTTTGAAACCACCACTCTTCATCTTTTCAGTGGTGTAATACAGATGCTCAGATAGTCATGGAGAAGGGAGAGAGGTCTTCTCATCAAAGTATTGGCTGATACCTGGTTTTCTTCCACACCCAAAACACATTGCATTAGTTTCATGGAACCCCTGATGTAGTGCTGCTGAATTGTGGGCAGTGCAGTGAAAATAGTTTTTCTCATATCTGATTCTAGTGTGGCCTCATGATAGCTTCCTGGTTTTGCAAACTACATATGTAGTGTACAGAAGTTTGTTGGCGTATTAGTGGAACCCCTCAAGTCAAGATTCTGTCAAAATGTCATAAAGGGAGTGTCAATATATTTCAAACCTACTTTCATACGATGGATTACTACCTCTATCTCACCAAATCACTCACAAATCTAGTGATGGAGAGGTGAATTCTTTGTAACTAGCTTACTAATTAAATATTAAATCAGAAAAATCCTGTTTGATGTTATGAAAGAAACATGCACTATATAATTACAAAACAATATGAATATAGACTGTTATACTGTTAAGAAGGGGACTACTAGTCTAAGCCCCTCTGACTGCACAAGATGTGTATATACTGTATATTTTTGTCTTAATGCCCACATGAGCTAAACATAATATGACAAATGGAATTATTTTTTTAAAGTTTATGAAATTTAACACTTTCTGAATATGTCTGGCAGCAACCTCTGGTCATGTCAGGATAGGTTTTAACAGTGGCAATGTGGTTGAAAGACCTATGCTTCTCTTACAAACATGACTTGGTAATAGCTTAAGAGAATCCCATAGCCTATACTCTCCCACATAGCCTACTATTATATACCCTCCCAGAGCACTGTTATTGTCAGAGGCAAAGCTTTGTTTTCCTGTCTGCCGTGTGAGCCACACCATGTAGTATATGCACTAGATGGCGCTATATTACTAGCTCTCGTAGTTGAACTGAACATACCCAACTATTTGAGGCCTTAACATTATAAGCCACTAGTGATAACTGAACCTGTATCTAGGAAACTTGTTTTGTTGTTTTTTAATTAGCCTGTGAAACAATTTTATAAACTCACATGAAAACCCCTTGTGGCAGGGTCCACAAAGATATGAGGTGCAATGTATGCCACCTGGGCAATATCAATAATCTCTATGGGAGGCTGCTGTGGCATATTAGACTTAGCCTCACGAGACCATTCAGATCTCGCAAGCTTCAGTTTCATTTCACCGTGAGTTCTGGAAAAGCCTAGAAATTATTTTGAATGTGTCCGAGTAGCAACTAAACTTACCAGTCAGCGATTATTGACAGCTATACCGCGTGGTTTAGGTTTGCAGACAGCAAAAAAGACCAGATGGTTCATCCAATCAACTGCAAAATATTATTTTGAAAGTGCCTGCCCTTTACTTCCCATTTCAATGGATGACTCAAAGATATAGCCATGGTGTAACCAGTCCACGTGAATATGGTATGGCCACACTCCATTGGGAAGTGTTTGCAGTCGTTTCCTAGGCGTAGACCTCTAGCTAATTTTGAAACTATTGGACAGCACTGAACCAATCGCCGTTGCTGCAGTTGTTTTGAACGCTTCATCTATCTACCACCATTTAGAAACATGACTTCAACATCATCTCACTAAATGATCGGACCGCCAGCAGGGTGGCTGTGTGAACACTAATGCGAACAGGGTTTCCAGACTATAATCTCACGAAAATAAATTGATCTGAGCAATAGTCTGGCGGAGCCAGGCTAATATAACTTGACATATACGCTGAGCTGAGATTATAGTCTGGAAACCAAGTTTGCATTAGTAGTATGCAGCCACCCTGCTGGCGGCCCAGTTAAGTTTAGTTTAGGTTAGTAAGATGACGTTGAGGCCAAGTGTGTCGCGAATTGGTGGTAGAGCTAGATGAAACAAATAAAAACAGTTGTAGCAACGCCGTTTAGTTCAGAGCTAACCAATAGTTTCAAAATTAACCAGAGGTCTACACCAAGTAGGAGGAAATGACTGCGAATACTTCCCAATGGATCAGGCTAGTGGCCAATATAGCCTTTGATTGAAACAACTGGTCAGAGAGAGCATCCAAAAGTTATAAATCAGCTAGGTTGTGCTTTATTCTGACCCCCCCCCCCCCGCGCGCGCGCACACACACACACACACACACACAGACACAAGGGGAGACACAACAATGTTGATAACTTTGTGAATTTTCACACCAAATTGAAGCAGGCACGCAACGACTGACCAGTGAAGTGTGCCTCTATCCACAGTGGGTGGTGAAGGGTGGTGCAATCAGGAACCCCAGGAAGTCTTTTCATGCTCCACAACACAATTATCACTCATCCATCTTTAATATCGCATCCATCTTCTCAAACCAGCGATACTCACCTCGTAATTATTATCACAGCTGGATGCCGAATGGGATGGAATAGAGGAGTGCAAAAATAACTACTGAGGGGATGAAGATAACAAATTAATGACTACAATGAACTAGTTAGTTTTGATTTAGACTCAACATTGGCTTGTTAGCAAAGCATTAGCCCTATAAATTGACTCTTAAATATAACCACTTCTACTTAGAAGATATTGGTAAAGAGGGAACCCATATTGTCAAAGTGGGACACTCAGAGACAACACATTTATTTGTATTTATTGTTTTTGCACTAATCAAAACAGAGTTTTGAGGTGTTGCCTGTAGGATTCTTCTCTGTGGCAACAGATAAATAGATTGTCCCAGAAAAGACAAAGTGTCCTTATCCCACTGACTTTCATATGAATTGGACAGATATGAAACAAATATGAATATGTATCTGTAACACACTTGCATGTCTGAGGATGTCTTGAGATAAGATATTGACAATAGCCTATCAAAGTCAGGAAAAACCCTTCTCTCTATAGTAACACTATTTTCATCTGTTTAATAGTCTAATAACATAAAAGCTATTGCAATTTGTCATGCGTTTGGTAAAAAACACATTAGAATATATAATACATGACTGGCTGTTAATGTTACAATTATAACAATCACTTCTTCTAAGGTGGCCACAAAGGCTCTTGAGACAGGTATGACTAAAGGCTTTGGCTTTCCTCGATCTTTAGTGAGACACTATAAATGTTGTATCCTATGACATGCAATGGCTTTATCATTATTGAAAGGAACAATATAAGCAGCTCATGGGTAAAGTAAGTTGGGTGTGTGAGCATGTCTACTTGCAGTCAATTATTAACTTAGAATTGGACCCCTGTGAATATACGGGGCTACAGTGATACTCTTCCCAAGAAGGAGAAGATATATGGCCTGTTTGTATAGTTTCAGAAACAATGTGTAGCGTATAACTTGAGATAGCGCCCAAGTGACAGGATGTATCGCTTGACTGCAGACACAGATGTTCCTCCAACAGATAGGCTTTCACTGATATCGACTCGTAGGCTACTCATACTACAATGGAGAGGGGTTTGATTTCCCTTGAGGTTGGCAAAGGAAAAAAAACCTCAAGGACCTCTGACACACGACATGGCTCCACTGTTATTAGTGTGAGATCTGTGGCCTAACAACAACCAACGTCTTGTGTCGAGTGTTACAGTGAATAAACTAATTCAAATGTATACGCGCTTGTAGTGTAATGTTTTAAAACATTACATGTCAGAGATATGCCACCTGACCTCTATTATTTCATAATGATTTTTGGAAGATTTCTTTGATGCCTAAATGTGGACCTTGATGAACTGTGATATGGGGCTTTAAAAATAAACTTGTCTTTGATTCATATGGAACCTGAGCATGAACACCATTCCAGAAAAGTAGACCACAGTGATAGTATTGTATACATTTATTTCATGCAGAGCATAATGCTCTTACCCAAAACACTGCACAGATCTTATTATATGTATTATATGTATTATTATTATTATTATTATTATTATTATTATTATGATAGCATAGTTTGCATTTTTAGTTATTTATGGATTAACAATGGCTTTGGTGGGTTATTGTGTTTTATAAGTGTTTTATAGCATTACCAATTGCCTAACTAGGATGATATATGCACACAATGTGCTTTATAATGTGAAATGCCTTTATTGGCAATGCAACTATAATATTCAATGTGACCGTAAGCCTGGGGGTGTAATTTTAGTTTCACAGTACAAATGGCCACACCACACACATGGGGTTACCTCCAAACTGGGCTCTGTGCAGGTTCACACATGCAGATGGATGTAGTAACTGTGTCAGGACGGAGAAACATTCCTTGATCTTGATGCGCTGTTGATGGATCTCCATTCTGGGGACCAAAAGGAACTACAAAGAGATCCGGGGCTAGCAGTCATTGACCCGATGCCATGGCGGCTGTCATGTGGGCCACTGATAGATGCTGGAAGAAGGGCCAGGCATGCAGGCTGGACCATTCTGGTGTCAGTGTGTGGCCATCTCAATGTGGCAGAGACAAATGACTCTTATTATGCAATGGAGATTTCCTCTAATTCGCTTGACATTTGGTAGGTGTCCCATTAATTCAACATCTTATTAGTTAGATGACTCTGTGCTAATGGTATTCTGTTGTTAAGGTATTCCGATGAAGCAATTCAGAACATGGTTGTGTATGGTGAAAAGTGTTTACTAGCAAACCGGTGGAAATGATCATGAATGAGCTTAGCACAAGATTTGACACCCATGCATCTGTTACCTGAATGCAAAATGAAGCCAAACCAGATGAACGTTTCTCATGTGAAGCGTAACTACCTAAACTTTGTTTGCCCCATGGCACCTCTTGCTGATGTATTGCAGACACACCATGGACACCACGTTCTCCTTTCAAATATATTCTCAAGACATATTGCCCTCTGCTGCCACATCGTTATGGTGCCGCTTTGCCACTTGCATTTACAACTATTGAAAGACGGCGCATGTCCATAGTGCTGAGTAGTGAGCTTGTACTGCCTTATGAACATTTATGGAACGTACTGTGAAATTACCTTGTGTCAAAGCCTGCGTAGTGTGATATATTGTCTTATAATGCATGTTCCGTGTCAGAGTTTGTATTTTCAGATGACAATGGGAGTTATACATTCTTCTAAAGCTTATTTTATTTTGTATTATTTACATAATACCAGATTTTGTCACGAGCAATGGGGGAGGTGTCAGAAACCAGACTCAGGCTGGGGTTCAGAACAACAATATATTTAATTGAAACTCAAAACATACTCACCAGTACAGGAAACAATAAGGGATACATATACTAAGACTAATTAAGGAATGGAAACCAGGTGTGTAATGACATGACATAGACTGAGTTCCAGATGAGTTCCTGTGTAACTGGGAAACCTGGGAAGCATGGCAGACCGGTGAATGCTGCTATCAATCCCTGACAGATTTTCACTCAGTAAGGTGGAACAACCTTGCTGTGTCCCCTCCCTATGGAAGTAGAATACAGCATGTTGACCTTCTCTCATTACCTACCAGGTGGGCAACACTTGCAGCTGTGTTTCATTTCCTACAGTATATGTAATTATGCCGTGCCCCGGGCATGCCGCACTCATTATATGCATACATGTCTCATTTAAAGTAATGCTGTCAGCACCTCAAGGGCCACACTGACACCTATAACTGCAGAGAGAGAGAGCGAGAGAGAGAGAGAGGGAGAGAGAGAGAGAGAGAGTCAGTGATTGTTAGATTATACACTTTTTGTCTAATTCTGTGAATATCTCCTCACAGTCCACTAGCTGCCCATGTGCTGAAAATATAAACAAACAAAGTGGTGCAGACCGCACCACACAAACTATCCTGTAGCCTTGGCAATGCGTGTCCAATGTGGGGGGCGGAGCTTGAGTGAGCAGATTATCACAGTGAATGGAGAGGTATTTTTGTTTTGCTCTAGTTCAAATGTCAATACTCTTTCTCCAGCATTGCTGCCTCCACCTGTACAAATCCAATGAGCTTGTTTGCTTTTCATTTTAATCACAGTCGACCCATACAGTGTATCTCCATATTTGGCTGTGTTTTTTTGGTGTGCTTGCCGGTAACCAGTAAATAATAGCAAAAGGTACTTTGCCAATAATAGAAAAATGCCAAGTCAGCGGAGCGGTGGCAGCAAAAATGTGTTACAAGTCCACTGTTTATGTAATTAAGATTATATTGAATTTTGATTCACCAATACTTTAATGCACACACTTTAACCTCAGTTGGGGCTTGAATCAATATGTTTAAATCAGTATGTTAAATATGCAATGATGACCATGCACAATTTAAACACAACTAATATATAATTGTTTTACAATGCCCTTCTCCTTTTAAATTATTGTACAGGAAATAATTCAGCATACATGTAAATAAGATGTGTCATGTTATCTCCATCGGTTAAACATACGACACAGGCTACATTGCTTAGCTTTAAGCGGTTGTGTCATGAGCACGACAAACGAAAAGACAAACGACCCTAAATACAGAAGTACATTTTTATTCTATGGCAACCAATAATAATTGCCCTGCACTACAGTGGCATTGCTTAAAGCAAGACATCTAAAAAGTCATGTAAGGAGGAAATGTTACCTCCTATGTTTTATAGAGGTTATTGCTATTTGTTTATGGTATTTGATGCAAAAGTGTGTGTGAGTATATGAGTGTAAACGCCAAAACATATTACATTCATACATGTGCATTGTGCATGTTGTTATTATAATGACTGAATAAAATCACTTTTTAAAGGACCTGTAAGGGACATGATACTGTATGTCTGGATATCCCCTTGTGGTTGTATCCAGCATTACAAAATGTGTGGTCCCTCCCCATCCAGAGTGATGTGTGGCGCTCATTGCTCTCTGCACCTTCCTCTACCCCTCCCCATACATTATTGCGGTTTCATAACTGTAACAGAAACAGTATTGCCCAGGTTTGCTGCTTGCAGCTTTATGTTATACATTTAATTTCCTTAGAGGTAGGCTTGGCATGTATAAAGGAATTGGTTTATACATGCTATACATGGCACATGCTACAACTGAAGCATGATACACATATTATATTTAAACATAAAAACAAAACACTACTGCTACAATGTCACAAACAAGGACATTCTTAATAATATAATAACATGTCTATGATTAGCCAAAAGTGGCCAGTAGAATAATGCACTATTGTATAGTCACTGTGACATTTATGGCTATATATATATACATATATCATTAAATGTAATGACATTTGCAGCAGTCGATGTTCTATGTCATGAGAACTCTATTGATCTGGGAAGCTAAATGGATTGATACACCATGGATGTCCCAGTGACCTTAGTCACCATTCAATTAATTCTCATTACTTTTTAATTATTATTACCCCTTGCCAATAAACAAAATCTTTCTTACGCTCACTGTTGTCCTTGTTTCTAAAAGTCACAAGGGAATCGAATCGGTGTGTCCTTGTCTGGTGGTCTCGTAAAGGCTTGCTGTGTATGTCGGACAGATGGCATTCACCCTGCAGATGCCCTGTCTGTGCTGGCATGTGTTCAGCAGCCATTTCAAATCACCCCACAGTTGGTGCAGCTGAGTTTGCGGTGGGCATCAGATCATGTCAATATTTCCCTTTGCCCATTGCTTTCACCGTGACTTCAACGCTCCTTGCCTAGAGGAAGTTAGTTCAACCCAGTTTGGCTTTATTTTCTACTCTTGAGAGAAGACTTCGTGCTGACTCTTGGCTTGGTTAAAAAGACTGTAGAATAACAAAATGTGTTAAAGTTGGTCCTTCTTTTCTTTTTCAGAAAACATCAATGCAGACAATGTTTTGTATTCATACAGCTTGTCTATAGGAAGTGCCTAGGAGCCTTGTATTGTTTTTAGAACAGTCGCTAGGATTGACTGGTAGTCTCTGACTGAACCTGTAGTGTGTTTATACATGCTTGAGTTGAGCCTGTGTCTCTGTGTGTGAGCGTGTGTAGGTTTGGCTGTCTGAGGGTGGACGCACGTCAGTGTTTGAGGAACAAAGGAAGGCAAAACACGCAGCATGGAATAGCAGCTGAGCTGGTGAGCACTGCTCCTGAGGCAGAGAGTTTGCCTCACTGGAGGCTCACGATGTGGTCAGCTCAATACCAGCGATGTTTCACTGGGTTGTTTTGGGGGTGTACATCAATAATGCTGCTATTGTCACGTAAGATGGATTCACAACATCACTCCTGGCAGTTTGTTGATGAACATAAAATCAATAAAGTGTCTTCAAAGTGATGTTGCGATCACTGTATTGTTGAAACACTCAAACATTGAATACAGTTTTGTTATATGAAAATGGTATTTCAGTTAATGTAATGTTAATGTAAAACAATGTTATTGTAGTAGGAGGACACACAAAAATAATAATTTAATATTTTTAAGTATATCTTACATTTTACACATCTTGCTAATGTTTAAAAAAGAAGCATGACAGAAGTAACTCATCTTAGTACATTGCTAACCTTTGCATTAAGCCCTGCTCACTATGGAAACACATAAAAGCTGTATAGAACCATCCAAGCACAGAAAAGTCCCAGGAAACTGGAATCTTGTATGTGCTGAGGATACTGAATTGAGGTTTTTGACAGCAAGGTCGGGTGTCAGGGGCCTTAACTTCATAAGGACCATATCTTTATTTACTGTGTATGTGTGAAGGTGAAGGAGTTTTTGTTTTTGAAGGTTAAGAGAGAAGCCAAATAGATACTAACAAGGTTTTAAGCATGTAGAGGCTACTGTAGGTGCTTACTGTACCTAGGGACTGCTGTAGGCTACTGAAACTATATTATTTATATTATGATTTGTAAGAGATAGTGATAATACTTTATTATCTGCCTTACAGAATCAGTTGGCAGAAGGGCATCATGTTGTAGAGCTGCCTCAATGAGACAGACAGACAGACAGACAGACAGACAGACAGACACACAGACACACAGACAGACACGCACACACGCACACAACACACACACACACACACACACGCACGCACACAACACACACATACACACACACATACACACACACACAAATAGGGATCTACCGCAAACACACACGGAAACTATTGCTTATCGGTATGCATAATGAAAGTCAGCCAGACCATATATTCTCTCTCTCTGACAACAAATGTTTTTTTCCAAAGTCATCCCCACACTTGTATAGAGGGAAACAAGAGAGAAAGAGAGAGAGAGAGAGAGAGAGAGAGAGAGAGAGAGAGAGAGAGACACAGACAGAGAGACACACAGAGAG
>JAODUE010094381.1:0-13637 GCA_027564755.1 Amblyopsis hoosieri | reverse complement strand
GGAGAGATTATATCTCCACACTGGCCTGGGAACGCCTCGGGATCCCCCAGTCAGAGCTTTCCAATGTGGCTCGGGAATGGGAGGTTTGGGGTCCCCTGCTGAAGCTGCTGCCCCCGCGACCCGACTCTGGATAAGCGGGTGAAGATGGATGGATGGATGGATCTATTTCTTTTTATCAACTTTGATTGTTTTTATCAACTTGCTGTATTTCATGTAAAGCACATTGAGTTATCACTGTATATGAAATATGTTATACAAATAAATGTGCCTTTGCCTTTACATATATATCATATATGATATAAAAGCTGGCACAGCATTCTCGATCACATAAAATATTGGCAATATCTGTTTACATCGCATTTTTAACCTTTTCAGCTATTGTCAAATGTACTTAAGTTTCCTTGGATAAAAGTGCTAAATTGCTGTAAATGCAAAAGAAAACTAAACAAATAAAAACGGTGTAACCCAGGCAGTGATTTGGCATCAACAAAACCCAGCCTGGGATTACAGTAGATAAGAAGAATATTTGAACACAGTAAATCATGATTTATGGACCCTGGCATGATGTGTTCATAATAGTGGGGTGAACGTAAAAGGCATTGCATTGCTTTTAAATATATTGGACATTTAAAAATAACACTGGGGAAGGTTTATTTCACTTTATTTATCAAAAAAGAAAACTACATACTGTATCTTACATTGTAAGACCTTTTGTGGAATTACTTTTCTACATACGGAGTTGGCCTATTAGATTTTTTATTTTTGTATTGGTAATTTTATACAAATGTTTTATTATTATGAATAATCAATTTAGCCTATTATTTATATAATTTGAACCAACTTAATATGTTGCTGTGAACATTTAATTGTAGGCTAGGCTATCTGATACCGGACATAAAGTTACCCAACTGTTCGCCACTAGGGGTCAGTGTTTCCTTTCGTTCAACCTGTTTTTTATCCAGCCTCTATCCTGGCTCATGTTCTGCGCTTACAGCAGCATGAAACTTAGTTGTGTTCAGCTAATAATGGTTGAGGTTGGGATGGAGTCCAGTAGGCTAAGCTGTCGGCTTGTATTGGACTAACAGCCAACAGAGTTGACAGATGCCCAGGGCAGGAATAGTTGCTGATATCACCACAGAATCACTTCCATTTTAGATGCTATGATGAACTAGCTTATTATAGTTGAACATCTTAATTGCCACTAAGGTGAGAGCTTATGCTCCTAGAGTTTACTAAAGAACACACACGGTACAATCATCATTCCTTAAAAATTGGACCTGAAAATGGGTGTCAGGATTTGTGTTGTAAACAAAGAAAAACATTCCATTACCCTGTGACCTAGATTCATCTTTGAGCCTGAATGTCAAATGGATTTATAAAATGTAAGATTGAATCCCTTCAACAGCTGTGTGTCTGAGGTGTCTTTGAGCATGACACTGACCTACTCATGAGAGTGTAGAGCACCTGTATTTTCTGTTCATATTGGCCTAGTTCTATTGGTCTTAGATGGTGATTGTGATTACTTGATTTTATTTACATATAGGGTAAACTGTCATCAAGTACAGTCTACAATGTTAGTCTATGTATTGACATATTGCTACTATTGCAAATATATCAATAACATTTAGTTTGCCTGAGATGTCTTAAACCCATTGGCATTTGAACATTTGGGGGGACATATAAAGCGGGGGAACATTTTGAGAATCAAACACTTATTTTTCTGCATTCTGGCAAATTCTTATTGAACAATTTGTGCCTTTTCGTCATCAATGTAGGGTGGACATGTTTATTCATTTAAAGAAAAACATTAAATACAGGAGCCCTGGCACAATTCAAAATATATGGAATATAATGCAGTAAGGATTATCAGACATATGTAATGCTTTAGGCATAGGCCTATTTCATATTTTTCAACACACATAGGCATGATATAGCCTACACTTCGGGGCCCAAGTGCGACTTTAATGTTTTTATTGGGGGGACACATCCCCTGCAACCCCCCTGAAATCTAAGCCTATGCTTAAGCCTGTAGCAAATATGACACACATGATGTTGGCTATAGCCTTCTGTTCCAGGGCTAGTTTGTTTACTAGTGTTTTGAAGCGTACGCATCATCTCTGTCACTATAAAGTTTAAGCTGCTCATTGAATTATAAACCCTGATCCATGTCACCTACACATATAGGCCTATACTAATGTAACATATCATTCATAAAGCCTTACGGATATAGCAACGATGTATTTATAGATGTTCACTTCAAATTACATTTACGTCTTGTAAATAAGCCAGTAATATTAATATTACAGATATAATAATAGAATATGTAATATATTGAGTTAAGATACTGTAAAAATAATTATGTTTAACATTAAAATAGAACAAAATGTTATACATTAAAACCTTTAGGAACTTTATGCTGAATGAAAGCAAATTCGTAAGATCTGGAATAGGTCTACATAGCCTACTTGTAGGCTACCGCATGCCTAGGCTACTATTTGGCATTCCGCAGGTTTCTGTACCTTTATCACATGGTTACATTATATATACAGTATTTAATTTAGTACATCAATCATGTTTGTAGAGGCTAACTGAAGAAAAGTGTTCCAGTATTTTCTTTTTGTATCTGAATGATGGAGGATATTTCCAGAGACGACCTCATTGCTGACACCTTCAAAATGGCGTCCAGGCAGTGGAGGTTGACTGCGAGTCAAACAGTGAGCCCGTGGTTACCAGCAGGCAGTCAATCAGCCAGCCAGGCCACTAGTCATCCCGATGGCAGGCCTCGTGTTAAATCTGTGTCCAGCACTCATGAATAGGCCCGTACCTGAGCTAACATATGAGGTGACAGCTACGTTGCTGGAGAGCATGCCGTGACCCGGTTGCTATGGCAACAGGGCGTGGAGGTGTGAGCGTGGCTGTGTGTGTGCATGTGACATGGAGACAGGCTGCTGAGTGATGAGGTGACGGCACACATGGCCAGCAACACTGACTGTCTACTGAACCACAGGAGCTATGACCCCCTCTGCCCCCACATGCACACACACACACACATGTATGGGCACACGCACACACGCAAACACGCGTGCACCCGCATACACACGCACACACACACACGCACCTGCAGACACACGTACACACACACACATGCACACACACACACACGTGCACACAGTTAAGAATGTTAGCGTTCTCTGTCTAACTTTGTGGCTTCTTTTAAGATGTCCATAGTGGTTTTGCTTGTTATTATAGATCATTATATGTGTAACCGTTTTAACTTGTTTAGCAAGTGTTTTAACTTCACTGTTCATAAATCACTGTACTTTTATGTGATGTTTTTTGACACATTTAAGTGCAAAAAAGAAAATAGTTTGAAAATGCATTATTATTGAAGGTGCTGTATAGTATATTTTAAACGTTAATATAGTAGCAAACAGCTATTTTCTATGTAAAGATATATTGGAGTAATGGCATGCTGAGCAGATAATGACAACAGAGCCTCTGTGTGTGTATGTTGTCATCTGAGCCTCTCCGACCTTGTGTGTGTGTGTGTGTGGTGTGTGTGTGTGTATGTGTGTATGTGTGTGTGTGGGTGTGTGCGCGCGTGTGTGTGTGTGTGTGTGTAGACCACAAAGCATGTGCTTTGGTCTGAGATGCTAGTGCTTAGTGTGACATCTAGTGGCAAAAAGTTAAATGGAGCCACCATCCATGCTGTTACATGATTTGTAGAACAAGTACTGTGCACATGGTGTGTTTTATGTTTTACGGTTGAAAATTCTGTGCAAGCTTGATGTCATCTTGGTAGAAGACAGAACCGTGTTTTAATAGTGTCAGTGCAGAGATCAGGGAGAGGAAACGTGTACCTTTCTTCTCCATGCTCTGAGGTCAAACCTCCCTGGACCTTTAAAGACACACACACCCACGCACACACACAATGCAGTAGCCTAGGTAACATTGGTGTAAACTCACATATATACTGTATATAAGGTAACAGAAGAACTAGAGCCAGAATACTGTGAAAAAGAGCAACATCTCTTAACGCATCAAGACACCGTAAATACCAACATTTTAGGCATATTAGATACAAAGCCATTATGTGCCTACACTCACGCACACGACACACAGCTAACCTTTTTCAAGGTTCTACACAGAAACCCATGTAGCTGATGTAATTAGCGATTTTAGAGCTCGGCGCACTTCGTATTACAAGCCATAAACAGACATTCAATACTGGGCTTTGAGAGGCCTGTTTATTCTTGAGTTTTATGGCCCATACAGGACCTTTCTGTGTTTATTCTCTGAGAACAATAATGCTACTATGCTCCTGCGCTGGAATGCTATTCATTTGTCCAATTAAATACAGAAAATAAATACAAAATTGTAGACTTGCTTACTCCGATTTGTTCCAATAACTCTAGTGTCACTAGAGTTTGGGATTTACAGGGGATGTTTAGACAAGACCTAGAATGAAATGACAAGAGCTATTGAATGGTTGTCGAGGCTTTAATCTTTGTTATTATCTCAATACACCACAGCCTTAATCTGGATTAGCCAGAAGAATCTTGTCTGGAATGCCTTGCCTGCTGGAATATGAATTATTGTTATCCTCAGTGTAAAACTGGCTTGGAACAATGTAAATTCAGGCAGCTAAATGTTTATTCATTATGTAGAGTTAAAACAATTAATGAGACTACAATGTAGGAAGTTTTATTCTGTTAGATCATTACTGTAAAAGCCATCTGGATTTGTGGGGATAAATCACTCCAGTGAAATTACATTACTGGAAATAAATTTAGTGTCTTTTTAAAGTGTGGCACAAATGGTACAAAAACAACACAGTTTGTAAAACAAATTGAAGCTAGCAGAACAATTAATACCCCATCATATTCTATATGGTCACCGTTGGAACCCTGATTTACAAGCAAGACACTGTCTCACAAGCCTCCTGACAGACATGCAATTTCCTGTGTTAAAAACCTTCACTCATAAAGTGACTGAGCCAAGGCCAGGAACTGTTTTTTACACATCTAATAGAGACGCTACTAACAGAGCCATGCTGGCACAATTGGAATGTCACTACCTAACGTGTAAGTTTTAACTCACATTTTCCTATGAAAATGTTTGACTATTTAATTTGACTGTATTTTCTGTGAAAATCCATAAACACCGATAGCAAAATTACTCTACAAAATTATTTATTTTATTTCACAAATCAGGAGAAATACTGTACCTTGTACATAACACAGACGTCAAATTCTGGCAGATTTGAGATTCATCCTTGAAAAATGTGCCTAATTAATAAAAATGTTTTGTTTTATTTTAGTAGTCTACAAACGTTTTAATCAAATTTAATAGCTGTTGGTCAACATATTTGTTGTTAATGGTTTGCAAATGTATTAATCTAAATGTGTCTTTAAAAGTACATTCAGTCCATGTAGTACATCAATTTAAAATGCTACAGTCAGAATGTCCTAGTCATAGGTTTAGCTATGTACTACATGACCAAATACCAGCTCCTCCTCACTCCTTTGGTTTCACCAGGAACCCAAACACTGAACCAATTACCAGTTTAAATAAGGAGGTCCATTAACTCTGGTGACCCAAATATCCTTGGGGCACAGGGGGAGGCTGCATCTGTTGCGCATCCTAGATACTTTGTTCGGGCTAGCATTGAATCAAGGTGTCAAAACTACTGTGAACTCAGTGAGAGGAAATGTGAAATAATGAGAGAAAATCCAAAACAAAGAATGTCTACAGAAATCTACTCACAGATGTGTATAGATGTGTTTTTACATTTAAAGTGTTGGTAAACAACAGCTACATTTCTTTCTTGATTATGTAAAAGAAATGTGGATTTTCATAAATGTTTTTAAGGACTAGCCAAAATGAGGGAATTAGGCCCTTGAACACAAACTGCTTAACCTCTATGCCTCTTGTCAAGTCCACTTTATTTATACAGCATTGTAAAATGGTTGCAGTAGTAGTAGGGCTTTACATTCAAAACACAGACTGCCAAACTGCAAAATGACAACATACTGTATAAAGGAAACTGGAAAAACCTATATGCTTAGCTTTTGTGTATTGCCAAAGATCACAGTACATAGGCTCAAAGACAAATCTTTGAACAGCAGCATTCCTCTATCCAGCATAATCATGGAACCAGATTACTAGAATATAAATCACTTCATACATTTCGTTACCAACCCAGACGGCAGGAACATGAGCCTGCTCTTTGCCTGCAGTGTTTTCAACGGTTGAACTGTTTTAAATAGATGGTTCTGGCTGACGGACTCTGGTCTCATCTCATCTCAGGCCACATTGTGTATCCTGACCGAAGACTGAAGCATGTCAAAATCTGTCATAATATCCCAAGTGGGGAAAAGTCTTGAAATATTTAAAGAGCAACGTTTCTCTTAAGGAGACGCGTGTGGTGGAATCTGTGACTAACATGTCAAGGTTGCCCCTGGGCCTGAGAAATTGAAGCCTGACGTGGGTCATGTGGCTATATTCCCTTTAAAGCCTTATTTTCTGTGAGGAAAAAAGAAAAATGGTTGAATGAGCATGAAGCTTGTCAAGACCTCCCTAGCCATCCAAGACCACCCAGAAAGACTAGTGAGATGTCAATCATTTGATTTAAAGGGATAAACATTGTAGTATTTCATTTTCCTTATATACAGTATATGACTCCATATTTTTTACTTACCATTTTAGACACTTGACTACAGGGGTGGACCATAAGGATTTTTGGCACTAGCCAGCCAGGCTATAGACCAAAATGTCCACTAACCTGGCTAAAATGTTACTAGCCCTGTACAGGTATGTAACAATTTTTACAGAGTAACGATGTTACGCCCCCGCCTAGGGTAACCAGAACGCAATATACAACCTGTCCCGTTTCCCTGCCCCCAAGTATGACCAGTGCCACAGTGGATGTCAGTCCAATGGATATAGATTTATATATCCAAATGACGTCAGGGGAAGCAATGCCCAAAACAACAAACAAAACAGTCTAAAAGGATAACCCAAAATAACTTACCTAAACTGCCAAAAGAATAAGAAACAAAAGACAAGCACCTTACCTATCTCCCTGTCTATACACATAGACCAAACAAGGATATACAAAAGAAAAGGGCTTCTTCCCCCTACCAGGACTGCAGTTTCTTGTATATAATAAAACATACAGAGTTACAAAGGTAGAAACAGGTGAGGTCAGGCCTGCGTTGGAAGCAGGCATCAATGGCAGCCATCTTAAATGAGGTGGCAGCCAGATCCAGCCCAATCAGATCATGGCCAATCAGCACCTCCACCTGCAAGGGAAAGAGGACATACAGGGACAACATACAGGGACAGCACCACCCCTAGGCAGGGAGGGAAAACACCCCAAACCCATGGGTCATAACAAACTCTCAGTAGTTTTTAAAAACGTTTTCTACTGCCTGTATTTTCCCAGTATTCATGTTATGTTATGTCTTTGCAGAATAACCTATTGAATAACTCTTAGAATGAGAACTTTTTTTAACTGAAAGTAAGTTACCCACCAATATACAAAGTGTAGGCTAAATTGGCAGTTTAATGGTAGGATTCACCATAGTCTACAGTAGCATAACTGTTTCATAGCCCACAACCAGTAGGCCTATTGTAAAGCATAGCACTAGTGGAGGAGACATACACAGCTTTAACAGTAGACTAGAGGAAAGCGCAGAAGATTAAGATACATTTCAGATCAGTCAAGAAAGTAGGCTCTGTGGCTGCAGTAGCAGACTGCTCTGCTTTCCCTGTCTGCTATTTGCACCGAGCAGAGTGTGTGGCTGTGGTGTGAGAGTCCTGACTTGCACAAACGGGTAGGCCTACTGCTCGAGCACCCGCATAGCCTTACTACAGGTAGGCATATTTATTGCCGCACCCGAATCATTCTGCATCACTTTGCAACACTGCGATCCGATCAGCAAACGTATGTCAATTAGGCATTTTATGATAATTAATGTGAAATGTAACAAAGATGTAAATAAGTGTTAATCAGTATCACCAGTGCACTAACACATTCCTGACCAGTGAAAATAACGATGCATTTACAGGCTTGCTGTTGCTTAAGTGTCCAGTTCATTCTAATTTAAGACTGTTTAGCTAGCTAGTACAATTATTTTCCTAGCTAGAGATTGTACAAGACAAGTGGCCATCAATTTGAATACCACCTCTTTTTTAAGATGGTCTGAATATGATTGCTGATTATCTTCAGTCACTTCGCACTACACAATCTAACTCCAATCTAACACCAATTGGTCACATGTACTGTAAATGAAAAGTCAATGTAGCTTTCACTTAAAAAGATGTATGGTAACCATCATGTCTAGTTAATGGAAGGTTAAACAACTTGATAAGCGCCTCACCAAAGTGGTAGCAGTCACACACACATGCACATGCACACGCACACACACAGGTCGGGAGAGGCCACAAGGAATGGAGTGTCTACAGGGTGGGTTGACTCTCAGGGCAAGTTGTCTGTCAGCACAGTGGATGGAGCTCCAAACTCCCTGTAATCCCTCTGTTATTGACCTCTAGCCAGGCACGCACACACGCACACATACACACACACTCAAAACTGACCATCCAATCAGCTAGCCCACACAACTATACAAACAGCAGCGCTTGGAACGGGAGTCCAACCCCGTTTCAATCTGATATCATCAGTCTGATATATCAGTCTACTCCACTAAACATGGCTAGCATGTGGGTAATCTAAAGAGTTTTAAGGAATGTTAATTTGGACGGCTTTGGACGACAGTGTAATGACATAAACAGTGCTTTATAATTACATAGTACAAAACATGAGGACCACTTGTGGCTGATGTGTGACACTGAAATGGAAGACAATGGATTCCTATCAGCTGACATACTTTGTTCCCTCCCTCCAGCTCATGCTCTCAGATCAAATAAGTCAAATGTACTTGTGGTCCCTCAAACTCCTCTGAAGACCAGTGCGGAAAGAGCTTTTGGAGAAGTAGCACCAAAAATGTGGAATGCCCTCTCCACATTCTTAAGGTTTGCTGATTCTGTCGACTCTTTTAGAAAGCAGCTAAAGACATACCTATTCAAACCATTCAAACATCTTGATTGTTCTTAATCTACAGACTTATGCGTTTGAGCATGTTATTGTGTATTGTACCTTGTTTAATGTTTGCTGCAGTTTATTTCTATTTTATTTTGTATTGCACTGCATTTTCCTGTTTGGATTGTGCCTGCATTATTGCTACTGTGAAGAACTTTGTGTGACCTCTGTCTGAGAAAAGTGCTACAATATACAAATAAACTTGACTTATTTACTTACTTACCTATTGGAGTATCAAGGTAGCATTATTGCAGCTTCATATGATTTATTGTGTATGACTTTTATATGGTGATGAAAGAACACCATGCATACACTATACAGCATTACTGCATAGTGTTTATTATGCATTATATCCTGTGTATCTATAATAGCATTATATACATGTTTAATGGTAGATATTGGCTGTTGTTGTATTGACAGTATGTGGTAGGTAATTTACAGTTGATGTTTATTATAAATGATCAGCACATATGGTATTTAAATTCCATCTGAGTCAATCATATGCTTTAACATTTTAATTTATAAACAGACGTCATGATATAAAAAATGTTATGTTATTGGAAAGATACCACTGCAGCATTTTCTCAAATTTTTACTATTCATAAATTTTTCTTTGCTATTTACAAGTTATATATATATATATATATATATATATATATATACATACATATATATATATATATATATATATACACACACACATCTGTGCTTGCAGGAGGTACGTGAACATGCTCAAGTTATGTGTATTTTGTGCAGCTTCCTAATCAAAGTCTATACTACTGCCAGAGGGATTTACCTGGATTTCACTCGAAAAAGGCCAAATAATTTTCCTTTTCTGTTATTAATTTATTTCCAAGTTCAGTTTGGATTGCTAGTGGTGGCCAGGTAGTAGGCATATCCATCAGTCAGTAGACTACTGTAGCAGTACCGGGTATTAGTCAGTAGGCTACTGGCAGGTAAAAAGCAACGTCGCGGCCTTTAGAGAAGTAGGCTGCATGATGTCGTGCAAACCAGGGTTGCAAGCCCGCTCATGGGACAGAGCAGGTGAAATTAAGGATAATTTAAAAATATATAAATTTTTAGGCGACTAATAAACCATTGTGTTAGTTGGACTACAGTATATTTTTGAAATATATGTATATAGTCTATAATTATATGTATAATGTGTTAATTGTTTGTTTGCCAATGTTAAATACCCTTGTTTATCATAGATATTAAGAAAATATAGGATACAGTTGTTCTAACTAACATGATGGTTTATAGGCTGCCTAGCTAAAACAAGTTAATATTTTTTAATTATCCATAATTTATAATATTTTGCCTTTTTTGTGCCCTAGATAATTAATCCATTCATTTTTACCAACAAAAAAATGTGGGAATATAACCATAAAATGCACTGTTACATATCGTGATAAATATGTTTTATCACGTTTCACAAGCTTTTACTGTAGCCTACCAGACCATACCAGATAGAGAATATGCCAAATAGACTGACATGTTTATTGGACATTAGCCTAAAGTTGGCATTTTTTTAAACGATGTATGAAAATGCACAAATTACATTCATATCATATTCACCACATATGTTGTCTTAATTCATAAATAAAGTAGGCTAGGTTTATTTAGAGACTGTTAAGCCTATATTTGCCTTTCACATGAGAGGCGGGCAGGACGGAGAGCGGGATGCCAATTCACATTTTGAAAACACTCTACAATGTCAGATTGTCCTACTACCATAGCAAAACATTTTAGTTTTGGATGTATAATTAATATCGCCGGATTACCTTAAAAATAATAATAAAAATAGCCCAATGAGCGATCCAAAAGGAGGAGGTTCACCGAATCCACGTCAATACCTGAACAATGCACTTTACAGAGCGGTTTATAACAACAAAGAACTACAGAAGTGCAACCGAGGAATATTTAGTGCTTTTACGTTTTAGTTTCTTCTCCAAATAAAATGATACGGTGAGAAACGGGAGGTGTGGGAAAAATGAGAAGAAACGAGCACTCCAAGAACACGTTTAGACCACCGTCAACGCCAAGTGAGGGAGACGGTAATCAACTCGCATGCGGCAGTAGGACTACCGAGACGTCAGGTCAGCATTATCAACCTTTATAAAATTAAGGGAGACAATTATCAGCCCACACTGTCGGCTCACTCAGCTGCACAAATCGCCCAATCTCTGACGAGCTGTCGCTGAGGTCACTTGTATTGCTCACGGGAGTTGTGTTGCATATTGCCAGTATCAAGGAGGAAGTAACATGACAGCAAACATGGGCTGCATTCCGGGAGGAAAAAAAACAAAACATGTTTATGATGCAAAGTTTCTTATATTAATAGTAGGATCATGTTAAAGGCCTACATAGGCTACTGTACATCATTGGTTGACTATTCTTCGTCCACCGTTATGTCCCGTTATTACTCACTCACCGGCATACACGTAGGAAGGTGGGTGCTATGCTCCGCCTTTATTAGCACACCAAGATACTACAGATTATGGCCTTTTTAAGTCATAAACGATTTCAATGTTGAACAGTGTCATCACTCAAGACAAAGCATTATATTGACAAGACAGACTAGCACAGGTAAAATAGCACAGAGAAAAGACCCAGACAGGTATCAGGAGGACCACAAAAGACCCCCGTATCCATAGTGATAATGTTTTATACAGGGGTGAAATGTAGGACTGGCCCAGTCCTGTTGGCTAAACTTTAAAGAGAGTAGAACTGGATCATTCTTTTAGCACGCACAGGGAACGGTAAGATAGCAAAGCGAACGGTAAGATAGCAAAGTGAACGGTAAAATAGCACAGGGAACGGTAAGCTAGCAAAGTGAACGGTAAGCTAGCACAGGGAACGGCAAGCTAGCACAGGGAACGGCAAGCTAGCACAGGGAACGGCAAGCTAGAAAATTGCGAAGAGATATTTGGTGAATGTGACACAAAGTGTATGCTTAGCATTTAGCTTGCAATAGCTGAATGTACCTTTAACTCCTGCTTTTGCATTTTTAAATGTTGTTCATTTACAAAGATATTGTGATATTGTACATGATTGTCTTGCAGTAAATTGATTATTGCAGAATCACTATCGTGATACCATCGTTTTCGTGGGCATAATATAATGGATTCCTGATAGTATCGTGAGTTACTGTGATTCCCAGTAGACTTCCATGCGGTTCCTGAACACCAGTATTATGAGATCAAAGTGGAATATCAACAAACCTTCCTTTCTCCTTCTCTTCTCTGATATCAGAGTGTTTAAACCTGGCTCCGTCCAATCATCATCACTGTCTTCAGTCTTAGTTTCACTCTGGTCTGAAGAGACAGACTGTGGTGACGGTTCCTCTCTATAATTCTCACTCTGGATGAAGACAGGAGTAGTGACCTTGATATCAGTCTCATTCAGGCCCAGAAGCTGCTCTCCCTCCTGACTGGTCCACAGTTCCTCCTGTTCCACTTTAATGTGGGGGAGTTCTGGTTCCTCCTGATCCAGACTGGGGCTCCACTCCTGTTTACAGACCAAGAGCTGTTTGGCATCTGGAGAGAAGCAGAAAATACCCACATACAACCATTACACATAATGCCACTTGAAGTTGCATGCTACAGTATATGGTGTCTCTGATAAAAGGGTCGCTACTCGCTACAATACACATCACACGTCACCAACACTGAGCTCATCAAAACAAAGAGAACACATGACAATGATCACGGTAAAGGCTGGCTGTGCGTTCTGATAACGGAGGTTCCCCTACAATACCTAGCTATGGACAGACAGATGGGTGGGTGTTCTTTCTACGTATACCTTATCCAAACCTTTTTTATTTTACTGTACAGCAGAGAGAGAGACAAAGAGATATTAGCCATATGAACAAAGTTATTGCATGTGCCACAGATCCATGCACGTCGTTAGGCCTGGACACTCCGGGCTTAAGCCCCGAATCTGTTTGTACTAGCACCGGATCTTACAATAATACATTTGTACTCTCGATTATTTAGCATAACGGCATAGCTGCACGATTATAAATAAGTCTACTTGACCGTGCATATCTTGCAATCATAAGAAGGTACCGCTACTTCCAAACTCCTACCTTGACCAAACCCACCCTCACATCCACAGACACACAGCTAAAGAGAAGCACCAGTAAAACAGTGTTGCCAGATGGAGCGGGTTCCTGGGCTATTTGTAGTGATCGGTTGCGCACAGAAATGGGCTTGGGCGGATTGATTTACAGTTCGCGGATGATTGTGCGGTATACTGCAAATACAACCTGGCAACCCTGCTGCCATTTAAAGTTGAATGCCCTGTTTCTTTATGCATTCATAAAAAAACTAAATATTACTAATACATTATAAATGAAGCATACACTGTGGCCTGGACAATTGTCTTCGTAGTGTTAAATTATGATCTCTCTACATTGATCACATGATGTGTGTACAACGTTCCAAACCTGCTCGGTGTAAGTTGACGTAAGGCTTCAGAGCAATATCCAGCAGTCTGTAGCGGTGTATGTCTTCTTTGTGCTCCCTTATCA
>JAODUE010094380.1:0-35450 GCA_027564755.1 Amblyopsis hoosieri | reverse complement strand
TGCAACTCATTTGAGGAAAGAATGTGTGAGTTTTCATAGAAAACATGAAATTGTCTGGGTGACCCCAAACTTTTGAAGGGTAGTGTATATTAAATCAGCAAACTGAAATTGAGCCTCAGTCTCAATGGCCCTTAACTGGTTCAAGAACAAATATAGTGTTTACACTTTTTATACAAGCAATATGGGTATGGGTATGATGAATGTTGCTCAACATTCATCATATCCATTACATAAAAGTCATAACATGTCTTCTAAAGAAGTCCAATATCGTTGAAAATATTTTTGAGGAAATGTGTCGTTAACATTATGCTCTCTAAAAGTATCAAATGTTCAGTCTACTAAACAAACAACTTAACTGTTGAATTCCTGTCCACACAGGCGTTTTGAGTTGATGTGGTAGATTACATTTGTTTTCAAGTGCGGGCGTGTGCACATACCTCTTGTTCGAACGTCAAACAGTCTAATTGGCCAAATAAACTCAGGAGGTAAAAGTTGTGTGATTTAAGATTTTCTCAGTTTGAAATCTAGACAGGAAAATAGTTTCACTTTACTCCCTATCGGTAGCACTTCAAGGACAGGTCACAACAAAAACAAAAATAAAAGTCTACTGAATTCTTATGTGGTAATACTGACCTCAGACTCTGTCTCTGATTTGGCACCTTCTGTCTGTAGTCTGCTGAATAATGCCTCTGGAGAGATCTGACCTACCATACCATCTGGAGAAAAAGAGAGATAATGAACCACATCTCCACTGTTTTCAGGTCAGCTAGTGGCTGGGATGATTTAGATATGTTCGCCATATTTGTTTATTCTAATAACACCATACATATTTTGTGTCTTTTAAAGAAAACCCCATTAACAGAAATCATTTTAAAAAATACATGTAAATGATTATTTATTTTCAGCTGATCATTGCAAAGTTTGAGTCTGTCTGAACCAAGGTCTGCATATATACACACACACTGTAAGGGGAGATAATTACAGTTTTAAATACAGCCAGAGGGATTTTTAACACAGTATTTTATTTGTCTACTGTTCAAACATTAGCAGTCATGTTCACTAGTATTTTGTTCATGTTGTCAAACCACTATGCAAATAGAAGTAATGTTAACCTATTACACAGCGTATCAAAGTCAGCGTGAAAGCAGTGGTGGTGTTACAAGAATTAAACAATGCACAAAAAATTAAATTTTTAAGTCACGATTAGATAAAGCAGCAAGAAACATGGAGTTGTATGGAAGCAACAGCATTAGCCCATAGGCTCTACTGCAAAGAGCTATCTCTCACCTCTGCAGTATTTTTAGCATGTACACTGAAGGAGTTAACGGATGGGAACACCAGCTGTTTTGCAAGGTGTAAACTATTTCGTATTGATCTTGTAAACCGATTAATCAGATTGTGCAGCAAATGCAACCAGGTGGCAAGCATATGGAACTGGCCAACTTAACTGTCAATGGAGACCAATGTCCAGTGTCTTATGTCAAAAAAGTGCTTTGAAATTATTTATAACTACGATTTTTATGTGCACACATTGTTTCCTGTGGACAATATTGGTGTGACTAAGATATTCGCTGCAAAGAAATATTTGTAGAACACTCATTTGTGAGCTCAGTAGGGCATCCATTGCCATCTGTAGCAGGCTTCAGGCTGTCGCACATGTCCGCGCGGACAGACACTTTTGGAGGTGCGCGACAGACGCTCGGACTGTACGTATGACGATATTTACGTCACATGCCCAGTCTGCTGCGGACTGTACGCGTGACAATATTTACGATTGAGGTTACTTACAGCGGACCCGGTGAGTATGCCATGGTCTTAAGCGTCCATACTAGCATATGTGTATGTGTGTGTGTGTGTACCTCTCTGGCTGCAGTGCTGTGTATACACCTCTCTGGCGGCCTCCAGCAGCGTGTATCTCTCCACCAGGGTCTGTTTTAGCTGGTGTAACTGCGGACGGAACTCCAGGTTCTGCTCCGCCAGGTTGCGGTTGGAGGCTAGCGCCATCTCCCTCTCCAGCTGTAGGTTCTGGATCTAGAGACACAGGTTGCTGTATTGTCATCATAACATTATGTTGCTATGTCGGGGAGCTGGGAGCACACAGAGGGACCAAATAAAAAGACTTGGTAGGCTGGTTAAGAGAGCTAGCTCTGTCCTGGGCTGCCCTCTGGATACCATACTGGAGGTGGGTGAGAGGAGGATGCTAGCCAAGCTGGGGTCACTCATGGACGACACCTCTCACCCTCTGCATGAGACTGTGAGGTCCCTGCTCCTTTAGCAGCAGACTGCTGCACCCTAAATGCAAGACAGAGCGCTACCGCAGGTCTTTTATCCCAACAGCAGTCAAGCTGTTTAATTCGGCAACAAACAATTGTGTCGATAATGTATGAAAATGTTTGCCGATCTTCAGCATCTGCTATTTCACTGTATGCAATATTTGCATGTGTACTATCCACTGACATATTTATAGTGTATGGTTTATAATTGTATTTATTGCTATTTATCTTTGATAGTCTTTTATCGTTATTCTTAATATGGAGCTGCTGTAACAACTACATTTCCCCACAGTGGGATCAATAAAGTCTATCTAATCTAATAAGCGAATATACTAACAATGCACAACTGGCCCACTATCCACCAATCACATTGCACCCTGATCCAACTCCACTGTGACATTCCAGGAAATCACACCACAGCATTGGAGAGATTATTATGACAAACTTGACCTTCGATATGAGACAATACCGTCAGGTCAGTGATAAGGAGGTCCAGTGGTTCAGATAGGCAAGGTCTGACAACAAGCAACCCCTGTGTCCTGTTTAAAATCTCCAATAATCCTGGTGTGTGTATTATAGGCAGGCAGAGAGAAAGACAACCATTGTACATTTTGTGGAAAGGGTGTAATTTAACACACACAAACATGCAGTCTAAGCATGTATCTAAGCCCTTGTCCAGAGACCAGAATTTATAACATGTTCCATGAACATTATTTACACATTGGCTTTGCTCATATAAAAGATCCTATATTACATACCATAATACTACTCAAGCTCTCAGATATACATTCGTACATGTAGGGCACTGTAGGACACTTTGAATGAGCTCTGTTTATGTACTTACCTACAGTACACACACACACAACACACACACACTTCCTTCACTAACCTGAAATAGCTGAAATATATATATATATCTATTACCTACCAGTACAACTGTGTCAATGTGGTTTTGTATAAAACACTTAATTATAATCATTTTTTACAATGCATATATTTAGGAGCCACTCTCATCCAAAGAGACTTACACTTTTAAAATTAAAAGAAAAACATCTCCACATCACTTATATGGGGAAATAACGCGTTTTCCAAGTGGAAAACATTTGTCTGCCACGGTGAACAGAATGGAAATTCAAGATAATTATTTACCTCATCGGATTCCAGTGCCATGGACTCTACCCTCTCTGCGTTCTCCAGGATCTCCTCGAGCTCTGATTGGCTGAGGTCCTGGAGCTTCTCCATTTGATTTGCCAGGATGACTGTCCGTCAACACATACGGAAATGGAAGTTAAAGTAATAAAACTAGTCAAGTGTACGACACAATAATACATCAATCATGCACAGGGTAGCATTCGAGTGAACAAATGTTTATGTCTCCTGACATTTAGAATATACGTATTTGTATACCGTACCGTACCACCGTTGACCGTTGACGATCCAATAACCCAATGTATTAAACCTTCACCTAATAATCAAGACTAACTTTCTTTTTTGCAAATAATAATATGCCAATTTTTGGATTAGCCGACAAGAAATAAAAAGAAAGCAATTTACCCCCTATAATAGATTAAAATAATTGTGATTCCTACCAGAGTATAATGCATATAGCTAACACCTAGAATGCACGGCGAGGTGTACAATAGCGTATCAAAGCCAGCATGATAAACAGACTGTAGTAGGAAATAAGCGGAAGGTGCGGCGGGACTGACCCGATACTAGCAGACCAGACCAGGGGGACAGTGACGGGTGGGGGCGTCCACCTCAGCCCGACCTGCCCGCTCCTTGTGGATGCAGCCCGGTCAACACAGGTCAGCACAGGTGTGGTCAGGTGCTTACTGTCCACGATGCGCAGAGCTACGGATCTTGGAACTCCCCGTACCGTGCCTCGCTTCGCCGGGTCTGCTGACAACAACAGGCGCCTCGGTCGCAATGTCAGACCGTCAACTTCCAACGATCTGGCGAACACAACTGGTGGATGAAACGACACTACTCGATTCTCCCGGTAGATGTGAAACGCCGCGATGTTCCGTCAAGATTAGCCTGGAAATACACACGACTGTAGATATCAGAACATGATGAATTCTTTTAATATTTGTCGCTAAAAATAGGAAAGTTTCACTTCACACTGACAGAAACCACCGCCATTTTCGGAGCGGTCCACAATAGGTGTTTCACGGGTTTTACAGCGAAAACCTACATAATTAATGTGATACGAAATGTATAATTATATCAAGATTTTAAAGTTATTATCATATACATACGATCAATAAATATGTTTTTTCGTCCGTATCCAATATTCTTCGTATTCTGTCTTGTACGCACATCGACTTCCTTGTAAAGTGGTACAGCCCAGGGCTCAGCTGATTGTAAGGGAAACCCCTGGGTGACAGTGATCTTCCATACTGGTCCCAGTATTTTGAATCACTTGTCCAGTGTCTGCCAGCTGACGCTGTAGGATAACCATGTCAAATATGAGTCAGGCCGGGAAGAAGCCAGCTGACATCGAGACAGAGCTGTTGTTGTCTTGGTAATACTGTAATGCACATAGGCAGCTGGGTGGAGTGATGTTATCGCTGAATACACAGACATAGCTGGCTACCGTAGCCTGTAGCCTACCATTGTACGTATAACTTTCTCAATAACAGTCGCAAAATGGTCTCAATTCTACATGACTGCAATCTATTTTTATGACATGTTTTTGCAAAACAGCTAGCCTGTAGGCTATAGGGTACATCTAGATGCTTGAAGAGGCCTAGGCCTATGCCTATATTTGATCCCTGCAACTATTTGCATGCATTGCCAGGTCTGTTTTGAAGGCAGATAAAACAACCAGGAAGGAATTATCCCACTCTACATCACACGCAAACAAATGAGCCATGACAGACATGAACACATCCTATAATAATAATTATTAGGCTAATAGGACTACACCACTACATATTCAGAACATAACAATAAGGGTCATTGCTATTAGCCTACATTGCAGTATAGCCAGTAGGCCATACTATGATTGCTAAGACTAGGCCTACCGGCTTATGTCTGGACAGTGAAAGTGAGAGTATTATTAACCAGTAAACTATGACCAGACATTATGACAGCTGGTTAACTTGCTGTCTGGAGAATAGTCGGAACAGTTGCAAACCAGCTTCTGTATTTCAGCATAACACAAAGTATTTCCGACAAAAGCTCGTAACTCGCTCAAAATCCTCAGTCCATCTCTCAAAAGCACATTTTAACGCCAGTGAGCACGATCATTGCCATCAGAATGTCATGTCCTTGTGTCTTTGTTCACAAACACGATGCTCAGCTGTGTCAAAATGCTTTGTCGTGTTGTCAACATTGTTGGGCAAGTTACTCAGGAATTGTAAGTTACTAATTACTTATTACTCCTTAAAAAAGTAATATTATTACTTTATTACTGGGTATTAAAAGGTATTAGTTATGTTACAGTTACATTACTATTTTACTTTCACAATCAGTACCCTGTTTCTCCCCTTTCGATAATGACAACCTGTGTAGCCAGCTCATTATAGAATTGAATCCTCTTTATTGGAACAATAATTAACCTTAGTAGTCAACAATCAGCCAAAGTGAAAACATTGCAGCCTCTCAAAACAGATGATTGGACAGGTTGGTTCAATTACCCTACCATAAGTTTAGGACCAGAAATATCGTTCTTGTAATGCAGTAATGCATTAGTTATTGTAATTGTAATATTATTACCATTTTTATTATTACCATTTTGGAAATAGTAATTAGATTAGACTAGTTACTAAAAAAAGTAATACGTTTAAACTAGTAACTAGTTACTAATTCCATAAATAGTTATGGCATTTATACATTTCAACAGTACAAAGTTACACAATGCGCCATGTGAGATTAGACAGGATTCACATGTATGCTTTTACTTTACTTTTGATCTGTCACCAAATTAGTGTCATTGTGATTCAGAAAGAAAACACAAAACTATTTCAAAGCACAAAAGAAAATAAAATTTTCTAGCTTGTCGCTCTGGTAAATATTTTGCCTCAGTCATACCGTAATATTTGCAAACCTGCTTGTCCGTTTCTCGAAACAAACATTCAAACATCACACATTTTATTACTGTATCTGCAAAAGCTTGTAACTAAACAAACGTCCTTGGTATCTTTCAAAAGCAAATGTGTACGTTGATTAACATGTCATTGCAATCAGAATGACAAGTCCTTGTGTCATTGTCTACCCTCAAGCTAGTCAAAATGCATGGATGTTCTCAATATAACAGAGTACTATCTATTTTCTAATGTGAACTATAGGCTTGATGACATATAAATAAATATACATTTCAACAGTACATAGTGTAGTGAAAGATTGAGTGTACTCTAAGAGATTGGACTGAATTCACATTTATGATTTCATACAGGGAATGTAATGTTTGTACTGTAATTTGTTGACAAAAGAAAATAATACAGTATTACTGCTTTACAGCACTGCATAGCACAAAGGCAAACGATATACCCCAGAACTATACAGCACTGTCTATGATCAACCAATCATCAACCAGCTAGATAGAGAACTATCACTACAACTAACTAGCATAAGTTGTAGTGATAGTTCTCTATCTAGCTGGTTGATGATTGGTTGATCTGGCTGATCTACCACCTCACATACTCCCCATCAAAGGTGAAAGTCAAGGTTCACCTGAGAGCATCTTATCAATTCAGGACACACTTACATAATAGTGTAATACAAATGATAGCTCGTGCATGTAATGGCTTAAAGCGTGAACCAATGCCCAGATGAGTTGGGGGGTTAGAAGTTTGAACTAATCAACACAGCGCTAGTACAATATATTTGATCAACATGCCATAAGAAATGGAGGTTCTTTGCCCTCATAGGACAACTTAATCACTCAGTGTGCGGCCTTACCTGCAACGTATCACAGCTGTGCCGATAAATATATTAGCACTCCCTCTCGTGGGGTATTTCTTATGTGACATATATTGACACAGTTTAAAAAATATATTATATTATATTTTATCTGTGGCACTTAATATAGCCATCAGGTTCTGTTGTTCTATAGTTCTAATATAATAATCGCAGGCTTATTGTGAAACAGACAGACAGGCAATATACAGCATTGAAATGTGACATGCAATTAATTCAGGCCCAGGCAGAAACCTTGTACCCAGTGAAAGAATCGTTTAATGTGTTTTTGTCATGGTTAGAAACCTGTGTACAATGCTCAAATTAAAAGATTTTGAGGCCATTTATGATTTTCCACTATTTCTAAATTTGTGTAAATCTGTCTTTCTTGCTCCAATCATCAGTCGTCCATTTTACTACAGTTATTTAACTGTCACTAAGTAGTAATGCTAATGACGTTTACACCTGTTTAGTTTTTCTTTTATCTGTCAAAAAATTACCAATCTGTATGGACCTAGACCTAGTAGGAACAATCACAATATATGGATTAACAATCTGGCTGCTGAGAGAGACTGGTGTTGTTCAAGATAGGTAGAATGTTTCCTTTATAGGCAGCATAGTCACATTTTAGACGTTTGCCACACACAGTATGAAACATGCGTCTACAACTGTACATTCAGTGTTTACGCAGCAGGTGGCAGGCGTTTTCGTTTTGATGTACTCCACAACTTTCTCAACAGGAAATGGAATGTCTATGACGCTACTGTGTGAAAACTTGTATGCTGTAAACCACGCCGATACGGTTGAAACGCCCTCATCTGTTTAATTTCACTGTACGTGGACTGAAATAAACTATAGCCTAATATGTCGCTACAGGGTCACATGCACCCCGCATGCAGAGGGCTCGGCGTAATGGCTTTATTCTGCGGGATGTTTGTGTGTGTTTCGGGAGAGACCGTTTTTGAAAAGCGCTCCGGGTCCTGGTCCTGGTTCGGAACGGTTCCGGGTATGCGGAGCGCCCTGGCTGACCTGGCCGAAGAAATAAAGGGTTACCTGGGCAAACTTGTCGGAGAGAAGACAGTACTGTCGGTCCAGAAGGTGTGAGAGAAGCAGCGCTGTTAAAGTGTTGAGTCCTTCTGATTGATTAGTATTTGAGACGTCACTTTTAGCAACTGACTGAGCAACATCGATTAAGCAACATGAGCACTTGCCTACCTCCCTATTTTACCCGTGAACGTTTGCTAGTTAGAAAAGTTCCGCTGATTGTCTGTTATTGTGTGTACCTCTTTGTCTCACAGGCATTCACTCAGGTCTTGTGGATCATGGTAACAGCACTAGCCAGTGGAGTCAACGTTATCTCAGACTGTCTCTCCCACTTCCTGCAAGCTTTTGGACTTGGTACATGCACACATACATCCTCACATTCAGCACAGCTGCTTAAAGTCATTCGAGTGATTTCATGCACAACTTAATATAGTGTATTAAAGTGCACATGGTAGCTATAGCTACTAGAAAAGTGGTCTGTAGTGGAAGGAGGGTGGGAAATTGGGTAAAAATGGTGGGATTACCCCATCAATGGTGTATTAAATATGTATTATACATACATACATACATACAGTATTCTTAAATGTCGAGTAAGCAATGCTGGAGATAGATTGTTTTTATATCTCAAACATGTTAATAAATACACCTCTTCCTTCGGTGCTCGGTCAGAAGCTCTTTCCCTCAATTTGGACGCTGCATTGCTAAGGCTGGACTAGTGTGTGAATGTGGTGCGGTCTGCACCACATTGTGTTTATATGTACAGAGCCAAGGGGGGCCCAGGGCTGCACATCACATGCTTATTCAGCATGCGCACTGTGCACAGAACTGACCGCTATCAGACTGTGGGGGTATTTCATTACAATCGCTTGCCTTACCTTTTACACCCTTGCTTGTGCGTTTATTGTTAAATAGACTCCAGCCTCAGACTAAACGTTTTATTTTTACAATCACTTCAACAAGGTAGAAGTTGCCGTCTGAAATATGATTTGGCAAATATTTGATAATTCACACCAGCAACAATCTAGACCTCCTCGGCAATGGTTTGGGAAGTTGTTTACTATTCAAGCCCGACATGGACTTATCCTGTTAGCTGTTAGTATCCTCATTATAATGGTTTAAAATAAACTATGTTGTATATCTTTGCCAGGATAGACTGCAGCAAATCACAAAGTCACAATTACAGAGAGCCAGACCTTGATCAAGACACGTAAAAACTCCCACCTTACTGTAGGTTGGTTTGGATAAAAGTGTTTGCTAACCTCAGTGTGTTTTACATCTTTTAATTCTTCTAGCTCCTCTACCCATGAACCGAGTCACTCCAGAGGGTGTGGCCTACGTTTCCCAGTGGGTTCTTCTGGCTCTAATTGGGTACTGTCTGATATCGCTTGTTTTTTGTTTGCTTGCTTCGATCTTGAGATGGGCCCTGTGGCTGCTGAAGTTGGGTGTGGCTCTATGCCTGTTTGGACTGATCCTGAGCGACCGAAGCGTTGGCGCAGAAACGATTGCTATCCGGCTGGCCATCCTCTTGTGCGTTTGCGTCTTTGTGGGCATTGGACCGTCAATGAGTAGGACTGTGGCAGATAAAACTGCCGATCTGGAAGAAAAAGTGAGGATTCTGGAGAGAAGAGTGAGAGATATGGAGAGATGGCGAACAGAGGACTGATGGAGTGATGAGATGTAGAATGAAAAGGGGAAGAGGTTTGAGAGGTCTTATTGTCGGTTTATATGTTTTATCGTTGTCCAAGTGCTATGCAGATATTACATGTCACACGATGTTTGTTATGAAAATATTGGAGAACTTTTGTCAAACAGTAATAATTGGAGAAATTAGGTTCTTCTTCTGAAGAATTTTATTTTTTGCTAATATTTTCTCTGTTGCTCCAGATTCCTGTCTTGGTAATTGTTAACTATGCATGTGTCTTAAATATTATAATTGTATGTGCCTTGGTATTATTGGTAGGTGCCTTAAGATTTGTATTTTATAAAATCACTTTTTTCAAAGGCACACACCCAAAAGTCACATTTTAGAATTATGCCAAATATTGTTTTTGGGTAAATATGTGCACTTTTTTTGTACTTTATTTTGAAATATAAACAAAATGGTTAATTACACTGAGTAAATATTTATTCTATGCATATTTCATTTTATATTTCTGTCAAAGTTTGTTCACACAAAGTGAGCCCTTAAATTCTCCTTTGCCAAGATAATCCATCAGATTTGGCATATCAAGATATTTATTATTTAACAGCATTATTATTGTACAGGTGTGCCTTATACTGGTCACAATAAATATTCAGTTTTATCACAATCCCACAGATGTCACAGGTAGGCATGGGACGATATGAAAAATGTATTTACCGGTTATCATGGCCAAACAATTGCATAGACGATATTATCAACATTATTTATTTGATTTAACACTAAAACATACTCACTTAATTTTACATTAAAAAAAAGTATGTACCGTATCATGACACACCTACTTAATTTTTTTGTGATTCTTTTTGTTTTGAAACCAGTATTTCAACAAATCCTATTTATCTTTTTTATTAAGGACAATGGGTAAGCCAAGCCTTCAGCCATGGTTAACACATTAGTGTGCTTGTATATAGATCTATACTGCACCTTGTGGCAGGGGGACATGCACTGAGTTTGTATGGATGGAGTTGCAGGCTAATAAACACATTAGTAAATAATTTCAAGTATACTGTACAAGTGAGCTATACAGACTTTCATGTCACGTGATAATATTCATACTTACTGTATGTGGGGATATTAATATCCCGATAATGGTCATCATTACAGTATTGATTTACTAATTTATTAGCCTACATCTTCCCAATATTATAGGCATTCACAATAACATCATCAGAATGTTTATCACGATTTTACAATCATATATATCATCCCATCCCTATAATCAGGTTTTGAGGGAGCATGCTGGCTGCAGGATTGTTGGCCAGAATGTAATTTTTAAGATTAAACTGCACATTTTAGAGTCACACAGATGTTGCTCAGCACTACACTGCTTAAGACTACCTCTCTGAACATTTAAAATCAACAAAACAGTTTACTGCCCTGCTTATACTGCAACACTCAAACAAACACACCTCCACAATAGCCATGGAAAGAAAATTTGTAACAATGTTTAAAGATAAAGCAGATGTATACAATCAGTAAGGTAGCTGCGTTTGACCTGAAGGGACCTACAAGTTTAAGGAGCAGCCATACTGTAGAGGTTAGACATCATGCTCTCTGCTTACTGGTTGACTGGGGCTTTTTGGGGATAAAATACATTACTGTACCTTTTTGTTTCACCACCCTAACCACTATCAAGAAATTCAGACATAACTTTATACAGACTTAACTTGTTGGGCTGTCAGCAGGATATTGTTGATGACCTGATGATTTTCTTTTAATTTTTAGAAGATAAAAGAAAGAAGATCTTAATTTCTTGTAATTTGGATAAATAATGGTTAATGCATTTTTGATGGCTAAGGTTAGAACAAACTATCCTACTCATTGGCCTACATCACACACTAGGTAGGCTATATGACTTTACCAGAGATTCATTTTAATATGAAAAAAAGAAAAAGGTTGTCTATAACAGAAAGAACTGTACTATAGTGTTACATTCCACAATTTGGCAACATTTACATACACTGCCTGGCCAAAACTAATTTGCCATGGCATTGTTTCAACAACATTTATACATCTGTCCAGATGTGCATTCTTTTTTGGCAGAGATCTTGTATATAATACTACTAATATGCTTTAGGGGACTTAACTGGGCCCACAGATATTTGTGACATGGCTATAGCACCACCTATAGCCACGATGTAGTGTCATGCCTGTCTGACGACGTAGAGTTGAACCACTCAGTACTTTTCCAGCACATCCCAAAGGCTTTCAGCGAGGCTAAGGTCAGGACTGTATTGGCTTATTCATGTGGTAAAACTATCCCTCACACTCCCTGAAACCTCCTCTTTCATTTTTGAGAAAGATCCTGACGTTGTCGTCGTGGAAATGGAGTATGTATTAAAATCAATTTACCACGTAACGTTCCATCCACATCCACAAAACATTGAGCTTATACTTGAACAACTGAAGCAACCCAAGGTCATCACTACCTCCAGTCCTTATTGTTTTTGGCCAGGCAGTGTACTGTGTATTTGCAGTTCCTGTGTCATTCTAATCTATTTTAATAATGTGTCTTATATAATAATACATTGTATCTTAGTCTATATTAGCAATGTATTTATATAAATGTATAAATACAATGTAAACAGGAGGAGTTTATAATATTGATATATACAGTACATGCACAGATCATGGGGAGGAAAATAGTCCCACAAGTGTTCTGCAAAAACCTCCTGACCAGGCTGCAGCTTTCACAACCATCTACTGTAGGAAAGTATGGTCACAAAGGGTGTGCTTTCAGTGGGTATTCGATTAAGAATGCCCAAAGAAATGTGCTCAGCAGGAAAGGTCAGACGCATCATTGTGCTTGCACAGTATATAATTCTATGCTTTACAGCAATACTGCAGCATTCACTCAGCACAGGTATACCTTGTGGCAGGGGCACAGACATTTTAGTTTAGTGTATGGATGGATTTGAGCTGAAGGAAACCTTTGCTGTCTGCCAAAGGACATGATGCGATGAAAACAGCGATTGGCACGTTTTTTGTAGTAATGTCCACCGCACGCGCACACACACACGCACATGCACACGCACACACACACTTAAGATGAATAAAATACAACCTACCTTAAAACCAATGAAAAGGACAATGCACTCATAGAAACACAAATATTTATCCTCTTAAAACCGTTCCATCCCTATCCTCTGTAAGAGAGAATCCATAATCAATAACACTTTGCACACATGGCTTCCAGCAGCGAGTAGAAGATGGGCTTATGTTGGATAGTGTCTTTGTCCTCAGACAATTGAGAAGGGTATTTGTCACCTCTCAGACATCCACAATCATCTTCTTGTGTATGTCGAGTCCCCCGACCACCTTGGAAACACAAATACACAGTAGGAGAGATGTATTTTAGTAGGAATTAACTGCGTTGCCTTGTTTTTCAGTCATCAAGAAATTCTGTTAATAAATTATATTTTATAAGAAATGCTGCTTGGTGAACGTACCAAACAGAACTCTTCGAACGAAATCCTGCCATCGCCATCATTGTCCGCATTTATGATAGTCTTGTCTACAATCTGCTGCAGCTGTGTGTCCTTCAGATTACTTCCCACCATCATCTTGAGGACTTGAAAGAGCTCACCGTTGGATATGTAGCCATCTTTGTCCATGTCATAGATCCTGAAAGCAACTAAAGCACACAACATGGGGTGTAGAATAGATTATTATGTAGTAGTATACTATGAAAACATTTCACAAGATTAGATTTGTATACAGTTAGAGGAATTCATGCTACAGTATATTATAAGCACAATACATGCACAGTTTTGCACATTAGTGAAGGTACGGCTACCTACAACGCAATTTCTGCTCCTTGTCACCTTTGACACTGAACTGGGAAACACCTTCGATGAATTCTGCCAAGAGGAAACATGGTATCAAATCAATGTACAGTAGTCTTTATTTTTCCTTATTTCAATGCCCCCGATTTCAGAAGAGGTTTTAGGGGTTATCACCTTCCTGGGTAAAATGTGGTCTTATAAATAATTTTTAGTGTAACTGGGATTAAGGACTGAAACACAACGAACTTTCACTGGAAATGTAATTACTGGGTTTACAAGTAAATTGATAGTAGACCATTTTACCTTTGAAATCAACCTCTCCATTTCCATCAGTGTCAAAGATTTCGATGACTCTTTGGACCAGCGGGTTCTGCTGGAGCTCCGGCAGAGACATGAACTCCTCTACACTGAGGGAGCCCGAGTTATCCAGGTCGAGTTTCTTAAACCTCTTCCCTAGTCTTTTAATCTCATCAGCATCAACTGGAGAGACAGAGAAAATGAACGGGATAGAAAGAGAGATAGAAACAGTCTGTATTGATATAGGGGGACATTTTTTTAAATCAAAACTGTTACACCTATACCAAATCTCCAGGGCTGAGGAATCAAGATGTAAAATTTAATGATTTATTGCTCACATACAGTACTGTACCCGAACAGAGCAGCATCAATTAATAACAGTGAAATGTTTGGTTGTAGCACATGCTTGCAGACACAAAACATGCTTTATCCTCTTATTTGATATATATTTCATTGAGATTTATAAACTGCAAGCCTGCTTTAAAAACCTTTAGAGCTCTTACCTGGTTTATTTTGAGTGCCGGTCATGTCTGTGTCAAGAGCTGGTCTCTGTTAGACCATGGGAGGGTGAAGTCTGAGCGAGCAGAGCTCTTAACATAACACTGGGTCATGTGATCGCATGTTCCACATTAATCCCAGCTAATAGCCGATAATCAACATCATACAGTGGGCAGGACCTTATGTTTGTATTGCATTATATTATTCAATATTTATATATATATAAGATCTGTGGGCCTGTCAAATGGGCTTCTGAAGCCCATGAAATTGATTAATGTCTGTACAATTAAAGCTGACTTGATTTAACCTTCAGAATAGATTTGGAATAAGTGAACATTAGTTGACATTATACAATACATATTATAATACATAAAATTATTCTTCTTGTCTTCCGTTTTGACCACCTTCAACAAAACATGTAAAAGGTTAGACGTTGTTGGAAGAATAAATGCAAGTCCGTCAGGGCTCCCACTGTGGTGAGAGATTAGCAACTCAGTGATGTATTGAAGATGCCACTGAGACATATCAAGTGGAAGAGTTTACCAGTGTGTCCCATTCTCAGTGTGACCAAAACATCTATGGGTATAGATTTGAATGACTACATTTACATACAAATAAAATACATAATATTGCTATTGCAGTTATCAAAAAATGAAAATGCCAATGTCCAAACACTCAACCTATAGACATTCAAATGGGAATATAGGCAATATAATGGAATAAGACAAGACCAAAATGTGTGTTGTTCCACAAGATAGAGGAATATGAGTGAGGATGTAAATGTTGTGAATGTCATCTTGCTGATTGTCAGACATTCTCAATATGCTTTCACTAAATTCAAAAACCTTTTCTACATATATTTTATTGTAATTAAACAGCACTTCCACTAACGCTGTGCAGTGTGAATATACATCCAGACATACTTACAGTGTGAGCACATCTCCAGTGGGTAGCTGGCCTCATTTCCCTGGAGAGAGAGGAGAGGAGGCAGTGAAACTGAAGGGAACTCAATTGTTCGTTGTTAAACTATACACAGTTATGAACATCTTTGCTATCTTCTCCAATGGGGAAAGCTTGACCAGATTCCACATTAAATATGCAGTCAGCAATTCTATTAGCAAATCTACTAGCGAAGTGGATTAGCAAAGTACACTTTTTGTCAAATTCTGAAAAATATCTACTCATGGTCCACTAGTAGACCATTGTGTGGGCACGCCAAAAAAAGAATCGGATATTTCTCCAAAGCCTTGGTTCTGCAAATGGGAACAGACAAAAAAGGATGTATAATGATGTGAACAACTTAATAAGATGTATGTTCTATTGGATTGGTTTCTGCCAGAGCTAAAATTAAGACAATCTGCATCATCGGCCACATCTTTTTGGGACACAAACCAAATCAGGCTGATAAAGAAGTGAGTTTGTTTGTTCGAGTTGCGTTTGGATACAATTAAACTTAATTTTGTTTCTGCTAAATGATTATAATGTGAAAAGGGTATGAACCCTGCAGGCCACAAAGTAAACAATGAAAGCTACAATTCTTGTTCCAGTTTCCACTTCTACTTCACATGTCAATGTTTGACCAAGGAAATGTGTGACACGTGCCTGCAACTGTTAAACTATAACTGGTATGTAACATCCAGAGTCGCTCACAGGGACAGCGCTCCCCAGAGACGTCAGGAGGCCAAATTTTGTCCCTAAAAAAAAAGTAAGAGAATCTAAATGAATCAATATTTTTATCAATATATGCCTTCAGGACACTCGTGAAACTTTTATTCACATGGTATGGGTGTGCCCGGAGGTGATGTCCTTTTGGGGGTTTGTGACATCTTCATTGACTAGTATCTTGACTAACTATAACCCACATTTACCATAAGCAGTCTTGCTTAATGATGATTCTTCATTGAACTTAACACACAAAAAACAGAGGACATGGCTTGCTGGACTAAGTCAAGAGAATGATTGCCTTATGGTGGAAACCTCTGCACACTTTGCCCCAGAAACAATAGATCTCTTCTTCTATAGATATTGTGCAACTGGAGCAATCAATTGCTTGACTTCATGATGCAAAACCAGTTAATATTAACATGTGGAATATAGTTACTGACAAGTTGAAATCGCCATTTTGACATACAGGTCAGGTGGGGGGGAAGGGGAAAGGGCATATGTACATGTTAAATGTGTACGTGCAAATGTATGTATATGTATAATATATATTTTATGTGTATGTGTAAATGTATATTATGTATAATTGTATATTTTATGTTTGCATTGTTTTGTTGTATGTTTGAATATGTTGTGTTGATTTTGTTTTGTTTTGTTTAAAAATACAAATATTTGATCACTAAAAGTTGTATGCATGTCAGGAGAGAGTGAAACTATTTGTGTGACTGTTTGAGAGATTTATCCTATACGGCTCCAGACGAAGTCACCGTACTAGCAGCTCCCATTCACTTATTTGCGTGTGTCATAATTATTTTGTCCAGACCGTGTAGGCCAGAAGTGGCTGTGCAGAATAGCCTACTGACATCACAATAAACAACAGTAGCATAAAACAGGGCATGTGCAGATGAACACACCAAGGAAATGATCAGGTTTAAGGTCAGAGGTCTTCAACGTTTTTCGGGCCAAGGACTCCCTTAGCTGATAGAAACATGGCACAGGGACCCCATATCACATGGCATAAAATATTTAGTTGCTGGCCAACAATGTGTAGGGCGGCCTATTAGTGCCATATATTAAAGTCGTCCACTTACTACGCCATTCAAATAATTATTGACAGATTTATATATTTCTAACACAGGCTGTATTTATGGTAATGTATATTTTCTGAAAAATTATTATTATTTGAAGAAAATACAATTTGGAACATATAATTAGCAGGAGCCCCAGACCCCAAAATATAAGATAAGTTGTACACCAGTTGGTAATGTATACTTTTGTGGGGCTCCATAAAAAAAATTACTTAGCCCCCTTATTCATGAATGTCTGGTGACTTTCTCTCCTGTTTTATCTTGCTGGTGTAGGCTACCAACCACTGGCCTGCAACCGTTCACATTCCCTACCAACGCACTTTGGCCTATATGCACCTCTATCACATACTTTAATCATTCTCAATCTATGCACCTGTGTGTGATAGGGAAGGGTATATACAGTATGTTGGGAACTAAGTTTTGTTCCTTGTCGGTTATTGTTTGTCATTGTCCTGCATACATGCCGAGAGCCTGTTGTTATAAAGCTTTTTAGGATTGCCGAGAGTGTTGTTAGACAGCATTTTGAGATTAAAATGATGAGCTAAAACTCGTGATTTTGTTGACTCCAGGATTCCATATTTTAATTTAGTCTGCACATGAACTCACCACAAAAATCCCTGACCTAGTTCAGTTGTAATAAGTAAAGTTTATTAGCAGCTTTCACAAGACACGTCTATGCGGTCACAAAATGCATCACAGTAATACAAAATAAAATACACAAAGTGCATTATACATTAAAAGCTATATTAAAAAGGACTAACAATGTTGTTTGGGATGTAGTGACAAACTATTTTTTTCTACTGGGGAATCTGCTGAATTGGGCAAATAAAGTAGCCTAATCTAGAATAACAACATTCCTAAAAATCATCAATATGGCAGTTGGAATGATATCAAAAACTAGCAAATGCATAAAGGCTAATAATGATCTATTGTTGGCCAACTGAATATTCACCAGCAGAATCTGATTTTGAACGCATCATCTCTTGTAGAAAAGTAATTTGTTCTTAAGCAAAATATCTCTCTGTTATTACAAATAATATTATGTCAGAATATGTACATATAGCCAGACAAGGAGATGTGCTAATGAACAAATACTACATATCAACAACTAAAGATCATGGGCACACCTTGACTGGTTTCAGTCACTGACGCTTCACTTTTTATCGTTGATCAACACTCGCCACGCCCACGCAGCAAACATCACTGAAAGTAGAACTACTGCAAGAATATTGCAAACGTTTTCGAGGAAACACATGGTTCAGTAAAATCGTTCACTGAACGTAACAAACGTTCAGTCCACTGAACACACTGCATTTCTTGTATGATGTACGAGTTGAGCTGACTGAATATCTTTATTTATGGCCTCCTTTTTTAAATTACTGAGGGATTTCCAAAGACGATTCATAATCATCCAGATCAGTCGCGTACATGGATCACCACAGGGTAAATATGTTTACTTCATAGGTTAGACTAACCAAAGAGATGTTTACAGTAACAAACCGGTTTGTGTTAAGGAGTTTTTACAAAACAAATTGTAATAGGCCATATGGACTTTGGGGAATTGGGGTTGCTCTGCCGTTTGGAGATTACACCCTGGGGTATACTTTTTTTCATACACAAATGTCTAAACATGCTTGTTTTTTCAAGCCAACCTAAACCTAAATGTCATGAACTGCATTTATACGAGTTTCTTTTTCTAATCTTAGACTTTTCCATATCACTTCAATTATGTGTGTGCGTGCGCGTCTGGGCAGTTGCTTGCTCCAGTGCCATTCATTGATCAGCAGGCATGTCACCCGTTCATTTCAGAATTTGTCAACAGATTTAAAATAAATGTGACAAAAACATGGAGAGCAGGCTAGTGTATTGTAGGATATGAGTATGAATTGAAGGTTTCTGTGCGTCTTGTGCGTCATGTATACTGAATGGTATGGATTTTCTGATTTTTGTATTTATTCCTCGATAGTGTCAGTCTTCACATTAAACTTTTTATTGAATATAGGCCTATAATAAAAATGTTTAAAAAATAAAAACAATGCACGGTTTAAAAATATCTAACCTAACATATTTTATTTGACTAGATAATGAAAATTTATTAATTTACTATATTTTTTTCCATTCAGATGAAGCCTATTTGTGTTAGGCCTGTGTAGGTTTGACCGGAATCGTGATCGTTTTATTTTCCATCAAGATCAAGATTAGGCTACTGCTCCTGTTTATTTTGATCTGTGGTAGACTAACGTAGAATTTGAGCTAGCGTTAATGGCCTCACACCGTTCTTCTTATATGATATCCATGGCTCACACAGGCACTGCAGTCTGAGAGAGGAGATCACTGTTGTGTGCGCAGGTGCCATTATTTCCTCTTCAAAATATAATCTGTGTTTGCGAAGGTCCCAAGCGTGCGCGCTCAGGAATGAAGCACAAAAAGAATACTTTCCCTCCCATAGGTGTTGCAGCTCAAACACCACGTGACTTTTGATGCCATCTTCTCACCTGACCTGTCCAATGAGGCGGAGCCATAGCCTATATTAATCTTCATTTTAACAAGCCAAATAAAAAACTCACAGTGATCAGTCGTCATATTTTGTAGAGTTGCTGTACCTAAACTTTCAAGACTGAATAATGCAGTATACTATTGTTTGTAGGCATATATTTTGTATAAACTAAACGATTCCTGCTAATATGAAGTCGCAGTGAGCAGTGGCGCTGCAGTCGGCCCGGTTTGTTTGCGGAGCACAAGCAAAACGTAACGACCTTCGACCGCTACTGACATGTTGCAACTTGCAGCTCTGACATCGATCTGAATGACACAACGCTGTGTCATTTCAACTGACACTATATTTTTAGGAACAGTCTTGGGCTACTTACCATCCTGGCGCCTTGAGCTTTGTAGCAAAGTCGTGTATGTCTTGTCTGTGGCTGTCTAACTCTACTTTTCGCTTTCTGACTGCACGTAGGAGAGCAATGGTTTACTGCATCTTACTCCAAAGGGACGAAGAGCGAGCGGTGGAAAGGTGAATAGGGAGATGAGCACCAATCGTTGCATTAAAATAATATACTGTATATCCGGGACCGGTTACATTAGGCCTAGCCTACTTTAGCCTATCTACTCGACTCCTTCGCCCCCGTCAGGACATGAACATCAAAAACAGCCAATTAAAAATTTCTTGAATGTCACATGACACATCTTGGCATATTATTATTACAATTTAGATGTTAATGACTAGGCGTTCAATAACAGGTTTTAACATTAATAATTAGGCTAATCGATCGGTAATAGAATCAATGTAGCCTTCGATATTCGATCTTCAGTGTTTTAATATATGCTATTGTCACCACCACGCGACAAGTAGTTGTGGTTACACATTGCTTGAATTGTGTTTAATAACCGACCTACCGTGCATGTAGCCTGTACAATTATAGGCAATTAGAGAAATTGGCATAGTTGGGACATGTATGCGAGTTCTTTTTTCTCATTTGTAATTTTTACAAAACGTATAGGATGAATTCGGGTAATATGGGACATTGGCAATACTATGGGACACACATAAACCAGTCTGTTTATTTACTTACAAAATCTACTCATAAATATTTGTAGCCTATGTTTAGTATAGGTGTCGTGTGACTGAAATCATACAACTTCATGGGAGTTATGTCACAGAAATAGACAGGACAAATGTCAATCAGAAGCTCCCCCTGGGAATTGCATGTCATAGTCAGTGACATTGGATTCTGACATGATTAATGACAATTAAGTATATCAATCTGGCATAAATAATCCTAATTTCGATAACATTCTGCTTGTGATCCAAGTAACCAACAAAATATGCATTAAAATGCTTTATTCAAAAATGATGTCACTTTATCAAAATATGTAAAGTCAGTTAATTTATAAAGCACATTTACAGTAAAAACAGCAAATGATGACACATAATGCAATTAACAATGAATACATATATAAAATCAAACAACAATAATACACAATAAACAACAAAGACAGTTTAAGCATAGTGACCCAAAATTACTCAAACTGAAGAATACATTTGTGTTTTTAGAATAGATTTAAATGGCTCAGTGGTGGAAGATTATCTGAATTCTGAAATGTAATAACATTGGGACAAAAATATGATATGAAATATGATTGATAATCTGGGACAATCATTTAAATTCATTTAATGGGGGAAATGTACATTTAGGTAGTTGCAGATAGCTATGCAGTCACATTATATCTTATAAATGTATATATGCTTACCCTGCATGCTTTGCCGGAAAAAAAAAAAGACAAATGAAAAAGAAAGAAAAGACGTTTAAAAGACTGCATTAACTAGTTTGGTATTTGGTAGTAGATAAATGTAGCTACCCGGCTAACTACCACATAATGTTAGTTCTCCAGCTACAATAGTCTCATAATTAGCCCCCAATATAGTAAAATTACTTGTGGCATACAGTAAATATTGGTGACAATTGAGTTTGGCATGCATGAAGTGTGGTGATTTATTCTTTTTTTAAAGACCATACAAGTGTCCCAGATTACAAAGTGACCTGTCCCAGAATGTAAAATTCAGGCAGACATTATTTGACACAAAGAATACTAATGCGTCATGTCTCCTCTGGGTATACATATTGGGGATTACAGAAAGGTATAATGTGTTGATATAATGTTTTAGACAGATATTAGTATAAATCACAGAAATCATTATTGCAAAAAATGTCCCAAATTAGCCTACCCGATTCAACCTACATAAATAATGTGTTTTGAAATAGTTTATAATCTTCATAATATTTTTTATATTTAATATCATATTTGGTCAACTATTCTTTGAATTCAGAGAAGTGATCGTGCAACACGTTTTCATTGCTGTTGCAATACACAATTATTCAAACAAAATGCATTAAAGATTAACCAAACATTATAAAACCTGAAGAATCAGAGATATCCTGCATGCATGCTGTTCACAGTTAGATTGTTATAGTCTTGGTGACAACCAAATCAATACTATTATGTAGGGTTACTGAAATGAGTCTGCATCCTAGTCTGTACCTCACAAGGCAAGAGCAAACCAATGCATGCAGTGCAAACACACAGACTGGACATTTGAAAAGCCCTGTTCAAGTATAGGCTTATCAGGAGTCAAGCACTGTCCTGACATCTGGGAAATCATGTGTTCCTTCTATCTGCTGTTACGTGTCATCTATGTTCGAGAACATGGATATTATTTTGTAGAACACTATGAATGGGTGCAGATCTATTGGGTGATCTGAGGGGAGGACATCTATATATCGCTGAGATATAGGGGCAATCTGGCAGCTGTCCATACCGCCTGAGGATCTTGATGAAAGAGTTCTTGATTAGCCTATCAGAACGGCAGGACTTTGACATATCAAACATGCTCTCCACTCGCGACGCAGCACTAAAAGTAATTTACAATTACTAGTTACCTGAAAGGTGTGGCCTCCTCATTGGAGCATGCTAGGTTATATGTCACTCCCCATTGGTGGATCTCTCTACTCAAGGCACATTGGGTTATAAATGTGTTTTTATAGTCATAGGCAACCAGCAAGACAAAAAACAATGATAAGAAGCCATTGCAGACCTGTATGCAGCACAATAGGCATATTGTGAGCCCGGCAACTGGATGTTAATTAACAGTAGGTATAGCTTTTGGTAATATTCCATTTTGTTTGGGAAATGTACATTGTATTTTGACGTGGTATGACTATGAAATAAAACCTTTATAGGTACATACCACATTATGGTTATTTTGATAGGCCTTTTAAAACTACATACATATCCTATTTAAGGTATCGTAAGTTATTCTGGAGAAAGGTTGTTGATATTTGTATTCAATGAAAACACTATAGGCTATACAGTATATTGTTGTTTTTTGTGGTCTGCACCACTTTGTTTGTATTCATATTTACAGAGACAGTGCTGTGTAGATGTAGCCTAATGGATTAAAATGGCTCAGGATAGATTTTTTAGGTGGGGGGATGAAAGTGTGAGAAAATTTTCTAAACTTTTAAGACAATACATGCATGCATTGAAACCGTTGGAATTCTATTGTCAATATGTTCTGTAGCTCTAAAAAGCATTTTGTAGTTCTGTCTACTCTCTAATATTTCAGAACTATTAATTGATAAATGTGCTTTTATTTTCACTGTTATCATAAACACCATTAGTCTACATCCCAGGTGCAAATAGCATACTTTACAGGGCATGCCTATAACCAAGGGGATATATTTGGCTATATTGAGAAAAAAACGTATTAGCAAGCATGTATTAGTATGCAATTGCTTACTATCTGTTAATATAAAAACATCTGTATTTACCAAGTGCAGAGATCACAAGAACTTTGAGTTTCAAAGTCAAATGGAAAATGTGAACATTATTTATGTACTTATATCCTGAGTTATTTTGATGACAGGAGTGCCTCACTCTTTGTTGAAGGCAAGTTTGTTATTGCTTGTATCATTATGTGATATTTACTTTTAGCTAGCTCAGCATATCTCAACTGCATTTGCAATTACACAAAAACACATAGCAACCAGTGGTATAGACTACGATGCGTAATATTCCATGAAGGTCAGTTACCATTTAACTGATTATGATAATGCAACAATGATTCATCCTATACCTGTTCAAGATACATATTTTTATTTGCAGTTCTGGTGCATTATATAATTAGGTGGGTCAAATGTTTTAAAAATTTTTAATTTTATATTTAATACATCATAAATTAAAGTTGTGTTTTGGTTTTACTAACCGCATCATTGTCTGTTTACTGAATTCTTGGTATTACAAGGTGAGCTTCATTCTCCCTGCGCCATGGCGGGCCAGAGGCATAGGTGTCTCCTGCTGGCTTCTCTCATAAGTGGGACCATACTTTACTGCCTCCTTCCTCATATCTTCTATAGCCAGACCCAGTAAGACAATGGCTTCATAAGAGCTAATAGCTAGTAGTAGCCTAAACAAACAACATTCTGGAACAGCTGAAATAAAACATTTTGTTCAGATTTGGATCTCCTAAATTGTACAATACTGTGTTTTTGTTGTATTTGTAGTCCTAAAATCAATAAAAGTTTAATGTAAAATAGAATATAATTGAGCTATTTTTACAACAAAACGTTTTAAAACAGAAACTGTTTTAGGTAATATATAGGTAATACATGTTTAAAATGGTAAAAATCAAACATATTCTATTGTTTAACAAAAAAATGAACATATTTGAGTGGTATTTTTTGTCTTTGCCTTGTATTTGGTTAGCAAATACTTTGGATATGTAAACCTGTGTTATCCCTATTGATGGCTAAGCCTATACGTATTAGATTCAATATTAATGCAGAAACACTTGATGAAGATTGAACTTTTTATAGGTGACATGGTGACTATAGGTTTTCTTTTTATAGGCTGCCAGTTCCACACTCCTGTGCTCCAAAAACATTGTCCATCAACAGCTCCCAGAATAACAACAGTCAGAAGACCTTCTGCACTCCCAAGGTGGATATCATGTTCATGAAGACCCACAAAACGGCCAGCAGCACATTCCTCAACATCCTCTTCCGTTTTGGGGAGAAACACGGTTTGCGATTTGCCTTACCTAATAGCCGCAATGACTTTTTTTACCCTTCATTTTTCCAACGGACCCAGGTTCATGGCTACAAACCTGGAACATGCTTCAATATTATTTGCAACCACATGCGCTTTAATGGCCCAGAGCTGGCTGAGGTTATGCCTCTGGACACCTTTTACATGACAATCCTGAGAGATCCTGCAGACCTCTTCGAGTCTTCTTTCCACTACTTTAAGAATGTGGTGCCCCTGACATGGGGTATTGCAGGGAACAACAAGATGGAAACGTTTTTACAAGAGCCAAATGTTTACTATGACAAGAATAGATATAACTCATTCTACCTGAAAAACCTGCAGTTTTTTGACTTTGGGCATGACAATACTCTAGACCCAAATGAAACGTTGGTTAATTATGCCCTCAGAGCAATCTCCAAAAGATTCCATTTAGTCATGCTGGCAGAATACTTTGAGGAATCACTCATCCTGCTCCAGGACGCCCTCTGCTGGGAGATGGACGACTTGCGCTTCTTCAAGCTCAACACCCGTATGAAATCTACAGTTTCTCAGATGACTCTTGAATTGAGGGCTAAGGCCCTAGATTGGAATGGCATTGACTGGAAGCTGTACCAGTACTTCAACGCCACCTTCTGGGAGAAGGTGGAGGCGTATGGAATAGAGCGTATGGCAGAGGATGTGCGAGAGCTCAAACGACGGAATGCCAAGTTGGAGAACATTTGCATTGAGGGAGGACACGCTGTAGATGCTAGCAACATTCAGGAGGCAGATATGCAACCCTGGCAGCCTCTGGGAGAGAAGTCAATTTTGGGATACAACCTGAAGAACAATGTAGACAAGGCCTACATTGAGCTGTGCCGGAAAATGCTGACTCCAGAGATTCAGTACATGACTGAGATGGGGGTCAACTTATGGCTTACCAAACTCTGGGGTCACGTGAGATCCATTATTAACTGGTGATGAGCCACGTTTCGGCAGATCTGCCAAATGTTGAGAATTCTCAACTGTGCAAGTGTATTGGGCAGGATTTAGTGCAGTCTGGGTATTAGGCTCCCAGGCAAAATATCAGGGGTTTGAATTCCTGTGCGGAGTTGGACTACCTGCAATGATCCATGATCAAGATGCCTTACCCTCATCTAGTACTTGTAAAAGTCGCTTTTGTTAAAGTGTATGCTAAATGACCTAATTGTTATTTATATTGTATTGATACATTATGAGATAATACCATCTATTATTATTATTTGACCATATTATTGACGGTACACACTGACCTTGGCCTGTGGTGGTGTGGGCGTGGTTTAGCTATGGTTGCATTCAGTGGAATGGACTTTGCTATGTCCTATAAACCTTTTTATTTTAAATGCAACATTCTTAAACTACCTTCAAAGACATTTGTTGGGTTTAATGGGTATGGCAGTGTTGCTCAATGAAATATGGAACCTGTAAGGTCGTTTTATAGTTACATAGCTATGAGTGTTTGTCATCATCACTATAAGTACAAAATGTCTCATTCTGATATGAAATTACTTCAAGTTGAAATTGGAATATGTTGACACAACCAATGGACATAATTGGAAATGGTTTAGTGTGTTACAGTACTGATATAGTTGGTTGTACCATCATCTTGTGCATCTGTACACCTGAAACACACTAGTCAACAGCAGTAAAACACAAATAATCACTTTGCTCTTGTTAGTCATGTGAATGTTGTATATACAGTATAGCCCATATAGTCCATAGTCCAACTTCTTCCTGTTTTTAACTTGGTGTTTAGTCCACTAATGCTTTTATGCTTTGAAATTAAAGTAAATGTTTCACCACCCTGAATGCAGGGTAAGACTATCCCTGTGTTCAGGATGGTGCAATGTTTGCTCCAAATTCAATGAACATGAACAGCAGTGGACTGAACAGCAGGTTACAAAACAGGGAGGAGTTGGGCTGTCCATATACGACAGACTGTGGGTTAAACAGCAGGTTACAAAACAGGGAGGAGATGGGCTGACCATATACGACAGACTGTGGGTTAAACAGCAGGTTTCAAAACAGGGAGGAGTTGGGCTGTCCATATACGGTAGACTGTGGGTTGAACAATGCTCACATGGCTAACAACAACAATAAAGGGATTGTTTGTGTTTTACTGCTGTAGTTAGTTGTGTTTCAGCTGTACAGATGCACAAGGTGATATAGTAGAAATACATATGTTGGTGCATAGTGCACAAACCAGTTCCTATTGAAGGATATATATCTACAATGGTTGTGTGAACATATTCCGATTGTATATTTTCTGCATTTCATATCAGAATGAGATGGCATGGATTGAATAATATGGTAATGAAGACCCCACTACTTCACGTCACTGAGCAAAACTCGCTACGGCCATTAAATGCTGCAAACGTCTTGAAAATAGTTCAATGTTATCAAGGAAACGTGTCGTTCAGTAAAATTGTTAATTGAATGTTCAAAACGTTCTGTCCACTGAACTATATGGGAGAGAGATTTGGGGTGTAGTTCAAGGGACTTGCCAGCTTGCCAGTTGGAATACCTTTACTTGTATATTTAAATTAAATGGTGCTAAGCAGACATCGCTACATACATCACAACCTGTGTGAAAGTGATTAGCCTTCACAGGGCCCTTAGCTGTCATTAGCAATATGGTGTTGCTGTCTTTTTTTAATTATATTTGTTGTATACTGTATGTAACATATGTTTTGTATCTTTTTATAATGTGCAGTTTGTTTATTCATGTTTATTATGTTTTACTGTGTGAGGCCCCTCTTGTCTGTGAAAGGTGCTGCTGTATATCAATATACTTTACTTACTTACATTAGTGGCCCTTGGACCTCAAGGGACTGACATGACGGGTGTTTTTACTGTACAGATGGGCAGGTATTTTACCAGAACACGACATATCTGGACCCTATTCCCTTTTCTTGCTAAACCTCTTCTTCAGTGCCTAAATACCATGTATAATAAGCGTAAATAAAGATATGATGATGTTTTACAGTGGTAAACAAATATCTGAACTTTTTTGGAGCATGTTGCAGATATCAGATTTTAAAATTCCATTTTATATATATATATATATATATATATAATATTTAAATATAAAATTTAAAACTCTTCACAAATATCTTCTGTCTATAAATCCTAAACGTTGTCAGAATTAGGATTATTTTACATTCAAACTCCATTTGTTCAATATCACTGAATATCACTGAATATCATTGTTATTGTCACACACATGTTCTGTCAGCAGATGGCACTAAAGTCCAACATTTTTGTTTCTCTCAAGATCAAAAATGGATGAGTCACTCTTAAAATTAATCAGGTCACTACATTATTCTCTCATATCCAGACTCTGGCATTATCAGGGTTCAAGTTAAGGTTTGATAAGGTTATTAAGGCATTAAACTGTTAAACTTAGTCAGTTAAGAATCGGGTAAATATAAAGCAATACATTCAACAATTATGGTTAGGTTAGGATATGTGAGGTTAGGGCTATGGAAGCCCTAACCTGACACACACACACACACACAATGCTGACTGTGTACTGTAATGTGCTGCTAGGTCAACAATGTTTGAAGAGTCAGAGGCCTCTGATTGGGTGGCCCTCTCAGACACTGGGAGGCCAATCTCTCTCTATCCCCCCCCCCCCTCTCTCTCTCTCTCTCTCTTTCTCTCTCTCTTTCACACACACATCAACTGTAATGTCCTTCCTCTGGTAGTTATATGGCAGATATGCAGGCCAAACCAGAATACACATGAAGCTCATGGTAGCTGCAGCCAGGTGATCAGATGAGCTCATGTTAAAACTGCATATAATACAGCAGATTTTGAGGTGTGGATTGTACAGGCTTTGCAATACTGTCATGCCAATCCAGGTCAAGGCTTTTATAGTTAAGACAGTAATACAATAACATGCTATTTTGTCTGTCTTGTGATTATGTGCTAGCAGTGGAGTACCATCACTGAACATATATTTGTACATTTTAACATACGTGGTGGTAAATAATTAATATTCCATCAGTATCAGTATTAGATTATGGTGACGTGTTGTACATGCCTCTATTATGTATGCTTGACACTGTACGATTGGGTTTTGAGGTTTGTTACAATTTCAAAATCACTAACCCACCTGTACCCTATACTACATACTAGAGTGGGTTGGCAATCACTAGCTTTTAGCTTATTGGTATATTTTTGTTTACAAAGCCATTCTTAGAAAGCTCACATAATTATGCTCTTACATTGCCCAACAGGCTAATGATACATATTGATTGCGTTCCCAAAACTATATTTTACTTATGGTTCCTAAAACTTGAAAAATATTTTCAGTACTGTGCTCCTTCCAACTGGAATGAGCTACAAAATATGTTTTAATTAAACTTATTCTGTGACTATATGAGTTTAATATACGACATATACTTAGATGGGTTGTTGTAAATGTTCTTAATTAATCTACACTGTAAAGTATAATTAAGAGTAGTAACAGTAGAAATATATGTTATAATATTTATGTTGTGATTTTATGTTCTTGTAACTTTAATGTGTTGCTATTTTGACCAGGTCCCTCTTAAAATGGAAATTATTAATCTCAATGTGGCACAATTGATTATAAAATATAGGCCTAGGTGTATTTTAATCGGTTCTGTGTGCATATCATATATCAAGGAGATTGTATCAACAAATGGGAAAAGGCTATATCTAAATAATATGTCTGCACAGCATGACAATCGATTCACAAACATTACATTAATTTAAAAAAACAACAATGTATTAAAATAAAATCCATATAAAAATCAATTTGTTGCAGCCAGGTAATACAGTTTAAGTGTGGACGTTACCAGTTATGTTTCACATTTGGTCAAACATTATTGTAATCCTATGCATGTGCTTAAACAGTCAAGGCCAATTTGAGACATGTCGATCAGCTGTGCAGCTCCAGGCTAGTCATTCTCATCCACATTGCGCTGCAAAGATGTGACGTAATTGCCCTTTCACCCAGTTCTCCGTCGGCTGCAAGTGAGGTAACTATCGGGCAAACGCCGGTGTAGTGTCGATTAGACTCCCCGTGCCGGAATTTACTATAGCCTGTAATATTGAATAGGCGTATTTTCGTGCGGCCCCGGGCACAGTTTCGCCACGACACCTACAATAAGATGACGGTGGTTGGAGGTTGGAGAGAGTCAAGAGCGATATTGCTCGCCCTTAAGATATCTTTCAGATTCGGAACCTCTAGGTTCTTTGTTTCGTGTAGATATGCCATGTCAAATAGTCGAAAGCGTCCTCGTCTTCCACACATTTAGTCGATTTTGTCGAAGTAAAACCAGGAAATAGTCTTTTAATTTAGCCTAGAAGCACCTGACTGCTGTTTACGTGGCAACGTGTTCTTCAACAATGTTATTTAGCCTGTTTAGTGTACAATTCAAGTTCCGTAGGCTTGCGAATTCACATATGTTGCCAATGCGTGCATCCTCAGGGCTATAAATAGCCGCTCACCCTCCCCCTACCTCTGTTTTATGCCTTGACTGGGGTTACTATCGGACAAGCTGCAGCGTTCTTTAATCCCATACTCTTCTGATGCATGCACCTATATGTGATTAACTTGTTTTATACACATCATGGCCGTTCATTTTAGACAATAAAAAGTAACGTAAATCTAACTCTCACCTCCACGGAAATGAATTGTGTTTCATCATCATTGTTTGTGTTTATTTTAGGGTTATTGATGGTAGGATAGTATGTAATCTGAGGTAGGATACTGTATAATACTAACCTAATCTATTTTAGATTGACTGGTTCGTCTTCCTGGAAACCAAAAAAATTCACAGTTGCCACCACCAGACTTCAAAGGAGTCAATACATTGGTGGTGGGCTTTTTTCTTCAAATTCCAGTTTTTGCATTCCATACATCGCAAAAGGGAATACAATTGCCTTGACGAGACGAATATTTGTTGTCAAGTCATAACTATATATGAGATAAGTCATATTATGAGGTCAGTAAAACAAAAGTATGAGTAAAAGTATTTAAACAATGAGAAATGTCACAGAGCATAAGCAAGGATTTCAGTAAAACCATATTTGAAATATTCCTCCCTCAATGTGTTTAAAATTCATGAAAAGTTTATTTAAAAGTGAAAACTATTCTAATTAATATATAAATGTGCACACTGTCTCTTCTTCAATTATAACAAGTCTACAATATTGTTGTTGTTGATATCTCATAGTTATTATTATTTTATATATTATTGTGGCTTTGCCATCTCATAATAATGACTTATATCAAAATTAAGATTTATTGTCTCATAATTATGACCTGGTATCTCATTATAATGACTTAGTATCACATAATAATGACTTAGTATCTCATAATTATGACATATCATAATTGATAGTGGCCAAAGGGCTTCGTGATTCAATACAAGTTCTACCGTCACAGGTGCTCAGATGTTTTGCACCAAAAATACCTTCATAGGTTTACGCACAGGAGGTAAGGTGGAGTGCAAACAATCCCATTGGAGCGTGCAAACCCTATTTTGGAAAGATGGGTTGCAGGGCCCTGAGCAGACAATAGCTTTGGGATGAGCATTGTTGTGTAACGACCTTGCGCAAACACAAATGGTAGTCTATTCTGTGTCAAATGAACACTCATAGGCTATGCGTTGTTTGTGTCTAATCCGACCCATCAAATGGGTTTAGTGCAATTAGTGCCGAGCAGAATAGGTGGCGCTATTGCATGTTTTGAGTCCGCACGTGCTTCCCTTATGTGGGAGTAGCGACAAAGAAGCTGGCTGAATATGACCGAAAGTTACCTCTCCTCCTCAGTCTCTCCTCCTCTCTGCTCCGCATTGGGTAGCGCTATAAAAGCTTGGTTGGTGAAAAAAAGCACTTGTGAGAAAGAGACACGGAGATCAGTTGAGGACAATAACGGTCGACACGCAAAAAAGGACCACTTTTTGTCTTTTTCTATACACGAGGGAATACAATTTATGAGTGGAGAGATAGTGAATATTGACAAGGTTGGTGAGTTTGATAGTTTTAGATTTTCAGTTAGTTTCTTTGTTTGTTGGCTGATTATGACATCTGTTTCATTGTGGTACAGTCACAGACATCATTTGTACACATTGCAATTGATAGACAACTTTATGCTTTTTGTAGGTCTGTATTATGGAATGTAAATTTTGCATTATAGCATACAGCGGTTCATTTAGTCTTATAGTCGTTTTATCACTGCATAATTGTTGATTGACGCGAGTGTGCTGAATGTCAGTGAGTTTAAAAAAGCAAATTGGTTCATTTGGTGAAATGACAAAGCACTGTCAGTAGTTTGTGTTTATATGTAGGCTATCGGTTGCGTGCGCTGACAGCGGAGCATCTGTGGTTCTCAGCAGCGAGCTGGAGGATGACCGACAGTAACCCCATTTTACTTAGAACAATGAAACACATGAAATGTGATTTCAGACGACAAGTTCACTGATCACACTACACTGACATTGGCACAGGTGCACTGCACGATCACTTAATATTTTCACTATTAGGCCTACTTTGTTAGGTTACTGAATATTTAGCTTTACAAAAGCCTATACTCTTTGGTACACGCTAAATGCAACCTGCGCGATGTAGTCTACTGTTGTTTGTGTCAGTGATTCTGATGTTGACATTTTCGCTTCACTTTTTATTGATTGTTGAAAAAAACAAAACAATGATGACAACACATGATCGCACACAGTCAGAATGAAATTGTTATATGAGACAGAGCTAAAATGTGTTCCGCATGCGGATACATAAAGAAGGAAGAAAGAAAATCGCATAAAGACTACAGTTTAACATGAAGCACGTGAGTCTGAATGGTAAACAAGTTAAAATGTGTTATAATCACGTGGAACACTAGAGGCGCTTTGCACCATTTGGGTTGCTGTTAGAATGTGTCACAGACCATACATGTAATGTTAGAGTAGCACACACGTCACGCAGTTAGATAACAGATTGTTTTTTTATTTGATTACCAACAACACATTTTAAACGATCACACTCGCAGATAACTGCAGTGTTCAAGGATCTGTAGATTTTCATTACAAACAAAGATAGCTTGATCGGTCTATAGGTGATGGGCTCTTGATGGGTGATGGGCTGTAATAGGGCTCTTGCTTTTTTGACTGGTCAGAGAGGATGTCATTAGATAAGGATGTGCCTGCAGAATTTGCTTTAGGCTATCCGCGTGTAACAGTTAATACACTATAAACAATATATGTTGCTTATCCTCTCTTTGCCTCATTCCCAAATTTGAATATGCTGAAGTAGGAAAATCAGTATAGCCTACAATAGTGTTAGCAAACATGTAGCTATAGGCCAGTCTCAGTACTAACCAGATGACTGACAGGGAACAGATATCCCGGGACCTTTTGACTTTGGGGAGCCTTTGGTTGGCATTTCACTGTATAGATTGTCCCATCCGGGGAGGCAATTACTAAATCAAGGAAATCATAATAAATTGCCTCCCTCCATTGGATTAATCCGAACATGACCAGTTTGGTCTGCATCTTCTAGCAACCATGTAATTTGTCTTTGAAATGTTTTTTGATGTTCCTGGTGATTGTAAAATGCCTCACATGCCAATTGTTAACTGACACAACGAACACATAACTTGGTTAGACTAAGTACTATAAAATAATATTTATGTTACCAATTAGAGATTACAGCTACGGATGCATAGCACTACTTAAGCCAAGGACATACATAGAATTCAATTGTTGTCCTAGTTTATAGAATAGAAGAATATCGCGTCTGCTGCAGCTAACGGGGAACCTAATGAATCAAGATCAAATCAAATATGGTGTAGCTTGTAGGCTAGATTGTGTAAAATAATCGTAAATGACTGGATGACCAATACTTTGAATAAAAATATTTTTTTATGTAATTATTACTTTACAAGGGCAATAATATCCAGATACATTTAAACTGTGTAATAGCAAACAAGATGACTCAAAACATTGGAGAAAGTAATCTCATGACAAACAAATGTGGATCAAAATATTATAGATTTATTAGAACTATGGGTCCTTAATTAATGTCATTGATTTTTCAAATAATTAACATTCTAGTAAAGGACTGACAAATAGCCAATAGCCAATTACTGAGTCAGCAAAGTTTTGCAAACACAGTGAAGTGTTGTTGTACAGTCCATTAAAACATATATTTGAAGATAAAAATGGTTTACCTACATAAACAGTATAGAAGCCTTTTTCAAATGCCTGTATTATAAATGTATTCTTGTCATGACCAGTAGCTTTTTAAATTATGTATGTCTAACTAACTAGTTATATCAACATTCAGGTTGACTATTGAGCTCTAGTACTTAAACTTTGGCCATAACCAAATGCACTTCTTTAATAAATAATCCATTCTCCAACTGTCAAACAACTGCTTACATTTGACCTTTGGATGATGATGAGCCTATCATCAGATGTACTAAAGCAATACCTAGTGAAGAGATACATCTCCTGTAGCCAGCTAGCTCATTAGACTTGGTCTTGTAGTTTGGACAATAATCACTCAATTTAAGGAGTGGTTTGGTATTGGCAGTTGGTACTGGTATGTTGTTTTTTTTTTGGAGATACTGCCTGTTCATAACCTGGTATTATATAAAATCTATTTCGGACAGACTGAGTTATTTTCATCCTGTGCTGTTTGTGGACTTTATTGTGATGTACATTCACACTATGCAACTGAGTTGTAGCAGAGATGCAGCATTGACCAACAGCAAATGCAATCTGGTTTGTTGTAGTTCCAGGCTGACATCTGGCTTTACAGCCAGCCTTGTTCAAGGTCCTCCGTGTACAGTGGGGAAATGACTGCTAGGACATTTTAAGTGTGCACGATAGTATCTGACACTGCTCCTCCCTTCCTTTGGTGGGCTTGCAGTGAGGAGTGGAGCGCGCTCAGAGTTGTTGAGCAGGCAAGATGGCCATCTCCACTCAACTGGGTTTACTGCTGTGGAAAAACTTCACGTACCGCCGGAGACAGACTGTAAGTAGCTGAACTAACTATCTAATGCAAAGCGAATGGGCACTGCTGGTGACCACTGACTAGCAACAGTGTCATAGATTCATGCAAACTATTAACATGGGATTGTGACAGCTGCCCAACAAAGGAATTTATTTTAAAAATGAATTAATTAAAAAAATCTGATTTATTGTTTTGACCATGATGACCATTGGTTCTGAATTTGTGTGTAATTTCGTATATCATGTGTGTTATATTGTTCATAATCCCAATGGAAACAGAAGGCTCAATATTTGTGAATCACAAGTATTTCAGTTTGAATAAAAGGGAAGCTGACAAGCATTGAGGATACATAAAATGACGAGCCAGTCAAGGCTGCAGTGACTCACATTCGTCATTTCCAATAAAAATCTAGAGCGGCGTCACATCCGCACAGCGTTCCCTATAAGCATTTCAGGGAAGTTCTTAGTGCATCATCATCATTATTTATTACCAATTACACGTGATTGGACAAAGCTTACACTTTTTTAATATCAATCAATCAATCAATCAATCTTTATTTATATAGCACTTTTCATACAAATTCATGTAACACAAAGTGCTTCAC
>JAODUE010094379.1:0-13639 GCA_027564755.1 Amblyopsis hoosieri | reverse complement strand
TCTAGACAACACAGCTCTCAGGATCATAGGGACACACAAACCTCTCCACCACGATAAGGTGATGGTTCCCGGAGAGGAAATATATCAATATAAATACTATTTATATTATATATAGGGTTCATGTTCGTGTATTGTTAAACCTCTTAATGTGGGCAAGGTGTTTTGTTTTGTAGTGTCTACATGCACAAAAAAGAAACTGATTTAAAATAAGGAACTCATTTTAGATGCAGTCTGAGCACTATTTTTTGGATGCGAACCAAAAACATACCAATGCACAGAATATACAGGACATATCCCGTTATTATGTGAGTTGTATGGGGACTTTTTTCATCTGCTTATAGTGATCAATAAATACATTATAATTATGACAACTCACCAACATATTTCATTTTTGATTCTGTCCCAAATACTTCAACTTCACACAGAGTGAGATATTCCTGCCTGCCTGTGTAACGGTGGCCAGCAGGTAGCTGTGCGGGGTTAATCCTCACTCTCCGACACCTCACAGGACGCTCTGGCGACGCAGGCCAGAGCCCATGGGTTTTTGGCCTGCCTTGTAGAAGCGTCCGCTCTTTGCGTGGGAGATCGGGGTTCGATTCCCCGAGGGGGACGAATGATCTCCGTTACACCTGGAATCACAATATAGCATACACTTCTAAGCCATAATTGGTTTAATTTCTGGTTGTGCCCAATTAAACAGCGGATCAGTCACCACCACTAAATCTGAATAGTGGCAACCATTTTCATAGCAATGATTCATGCAAACACAGCAAATCGAGGATTAGTCAGGTAGTTCTAGGCCCAATGGGGTAGTTAAGAATTAGTGCACGTAGTTACATGTAACACAGTTAAACATATGAATCACTGGCAACAGTCTGACATCTAAACTACAAAAGTGCAATTACAAAGCATTTTAGTTACACCTGTCACAACATCTTGTAATCACATAATAATATTGTACAAGTAATGTGTGGCATAACCTGTTAGGATTTTTTTTTTATTACATGTGCAATGGTCCATTTGTGTAATAGTAAACAGTGAAATTGTATTTACATAACTGCTATAATTGATAGTTATACATTCAGTTATTACATTACAGTTATACATTCACTTTATTGTTACATTGTAATGAATGTACACTTAATGTAAAGTGTTATGCTAATCACTGAAAATAACATGGTTGAAAACTCACGGACAAAACCAGAAAGGCAAATCTCCAGTTCTGAAGGAAAAGATGATCTGTGTGATCTTCATCCTGTGTAAAAAGAACCCAAAGCACTGTCCAACACTTGTTTCCTTGATAATAATGTTGATAAATATTTGAAAAGTATTATTAATTAAAAAATTATCAATAACATGAAATATCAAGCAAAATAACCATTGAAATACCCTATAAACCTACATTACCTGGAAGCTTCGTAAAGGGTGTTCCCTGTGTCTTGAAGCAAAACTTCTTACCAACTGTGTACAATGTATATACAGGTACACACATATATACCTGTATATACCTACAGTATACATCTTTGAGATGGGCGTTGCCTTGTTTACCTTTTTTCTTAGAATCAGTTTCTAGGAAAACAATTCCAACATGGCAACGCCTATTTCAAATATTCAAGCATTTGTTAAGAACGATTTATACTTATGAAATTCAAAAACTAATGAATTCCTAAATGGCATAAAACGTGTAGGCTCACACCCGATTCCCACGGTTCCTCCCACAAGTGGTGGGCCCATAGGATGGAGAGGAGGGTGCCACGTTGCTTGTTCAGGCTGTGCCCAGCTGGGCTCCGTGGCAAACCCAGCCACCAGGCGCTCGCCAGCGAGCCCTTCCTCTGGGCTTGGCTCCAGATGGGGGCCCCGGGTTTCCTCCAGGCAGGGTAACTTCTCTCTTATGCTCTTCCATGAAGGGTCTTCTGAACCATTCTATGCAATACCAATATGTGACGTGACAACAATGCAGACTGCTGATTGGATTGAATCATCAATGTGCAACATGGATATATCACAAGCTACTAAAGCAGCCGCAATCTTAAATTTAACTTTTATTGTATGGAAACATGCAAAACCACAACGTGATCAATTGAAGAGGATTTTGTTCTCGGTTTATCGAGGACGTGACCAATTTTATCTAGCAAGAGCTGGACAGGCAAAGCAATTAATAAGATTTGTGAGATTTTTCCTTCATACGCCAGACGATTTAAGAGAACAGACATATTTAATCTCAAGAAGTCCAATACGGAGGATCCAAGTACTATAGGAAGAAATCACCTGACAGCTAAACATGCCTAAATTTAGCATGCTTTTCAGAAAAAGTTTTCTTCTTTTGAACTCCTGAACTTATAAACTGCCATTATATTTACCAGAACTTTTACTGTACTGCATAATGTATAGTAAATAGTAAATCAACTACAAAGTACATTTTATATATACTATGTATATGTGTTTAATTGATTTTCACTGATGTTTAATTAAAATCCATTCACATAACCACATTATGTTAAGACAATCATGGGTATAGAAACTGGGTGTTATAAATAATTTCTTCTGATTTAAATATGCATGTTTTCCTATTATATGATGTGTATTTGATATATCTAATGTACTGTATTAGCATATGATCAGCTCATTGTGTTAAAATACACAGCAATAGTATGATACTAATTACTTAGGCAGAACTTGAACTTGAAAAGACTTAAGAACGCTCAACTTCATTTCATTGATTATCCTGTTGTTTTGGCAATCAGACAATATACAGTATATAAATACTAGAGAGAGAGTGAAGCCTGTTGCACAATACACACGGAGCTGATCCTGAACTGAAGCGCAAGCATTTTGGGGGCTGTTTCTCAAAAACCATGTTCCTGTGGATTTTATCCGCCCCGCCCACCAGCACTCTCTATGTAAATTAGTCATGATATGAAAGTCAGCATCTCACAGTAAACAGAGACCCAGCCTGTCCCAATTGTGCTTGTTGACTGCAGGCTGCTGACACTGACTCACATACACACACACACACACACAAACACACAGCTAAAAGCAGATGTGTCAAAGGTCTTGCCTGCTTTGGCCCCAAGCAACTGTTCATCCTAATGCAACTTTAAATATGTAAATGAATGTCCCATTTACACATATTTATGCAGCTGCTGAGACACACCATGATGTGCCTCAAATATTTATATTGACAAAACCCAGCCAAAATACTGTACACCCATTTACTGACTCACTATGGATTACCAGAGAGTGAGAAAATGGCCTGAACCAACATACGACGGCATATTAGGTTTATTAAAAACAATAAACAGGCTTTGGTGGGCTGGAGAGGGGGGTAATATTCTGAGATTTAAATCTCAGAATCTCAGAAAAAAACTAGGATATTCTGAGTTTATAAAGTCTCAAATTTGCGATAAAAAAACTCAGATATTCTGAGTTTATAAAGTCGCAAATGTGTGAGAAAAAAAACATTTCTAATGGTAGCCTAGTGTACTTCCGTAGGCTACCAGTCAATGCCCACTGGACAAAATAATAAAAAATATCGCCATATCCTCTGTCCACTTTATCATCTAATATGCCCGCTGTGTTATGTTGTCCAAATCAAATGATTGCTTATTTATCTTCTGTAACTGTTCATTTTTATTGTTGATGTTATTGATTCCGTCACTGTGAACAAAATAACTAGCTAAGTAGCTGACTGGAAGAACACAAATGCAAAATAATCAAACTTAAAAGTTGGCATGGCAAAATAAGGTGAATAGGTTGAGCCCAATGATGTGTTCATCCAGGATAGGTTCATAGGGGTGATTGTAAGTGGAGGTGGATGTTTAGTATTTTTTTCAACGAAGAGACAAGGACACAGCGCTGGCTAACTGCATCAGGTCCCGCCTATTGACAAGCGAGGTGTTTTGATTGACATGCAGGATGACCAACTACGTAACTCCATAACCAAGTCCGACGGTAAACTTGCAATAAGGAAAACTAAACAACGGGACTCTGGTCTTCTAAATCTGTGCAATTTGTAGGCTACGGTTATTGCTTAAAATACATGTTGATAGATTTAAATGAGTGAATAAAGCACTGCGCTATCGTTGCATCAAAAATTACGGATACATACTTGTGAGTGACAATGCGAACAGCCAATGGTTATCGACAGTATTACTTCGCGAAAGTCCCGTGTGGAGCTTACGAGGGTATATGCATCAGACAGTCAGCACAGAGTTTCTTATGTGACATAGTGCTAATGAACGGAAGAGGCTGAGAATAGGGTGGGAGTTATTAGGAGGCTCCAGTAGGGGTTTTAATGTTGAAAACATAACTTTGGGGGGTTTATCAGAGTTGAAAATGTCAGAGTAGTAGGAAGATCTGGCTCTTGAGGGGGCATTTTTGTATTTTTAGAGGTGATCCAGGTTTTCACCAGTCCTCTTGTACAGACACTCAAGACGCCATCCAGCAGCCTTTAGCTGCAGTAGCTCAGGGGTGTACCAGGGGACAGTGTGTGTATTCTTGAGTATATCCTCAATTTATTTTGTATTCCATGTTGAGCTATTGCTTTTAAACTTTCACCCAGGAAAAATAACAAAGAAGAAACAAAGATTTAGGACACACAGGATATATTTTTGTGAACTTGCATTTTATACCAATATTGTTGATTTTATTTAACTTTAAACTGCTTAAAGATCTGTCTTCATGATTGTGGAAAATAGCTTCTATATTAAAATCTCCAAATCTATTCAAATGTGAATGAATTGTTCTGTTTATGCAGTCACATTTTATTATATTATAATACAGGTACAGGTAGTATACTCACACAAACTGACAAACATCAACCATTGTGAAAAATCTGCCTTAAGCATGCCTATCTGTATGCTAGCTCCCAATTAAGCATTTGCCAAGCCCCACCCTGCTCCTCATCTGTCTGTTCATCCATCCATATCTCCATTTGTCCATGCATTTCATTAGTTTTCTTAGAAACTAAGAAAAAGAGTCAACATGGCAGGCAACGCCCATCTCAAATTCATATATATATATATATATATATATACACATATATATGTGTGTGTGTGTGTGTGTGTGTGTGTGTGTGTGTGTGTGTGCAAGAAGCAGTTTAGCTTGGAGACACAGGGAGCACCATTTAAGAGGTTTCCAGGTACAGTAGGTCCAAAATGTTAAGGGTATATAAAAATTTCAATGGTTATTTTTGATATTATATGTGATTGATATTTGATTATACTGCTTTTTAATGAATAATGGACTTTTTTTCTATAAAGATTTTCTTAAACATGAAAATTATTATCAATTATTAGGGAAACATTATTTTATCAGTTTTGGAAGGTGATATTGTTTCTTTCTACATAGGATGATGATCACACAGATCATCTTTTCCTTCTTCGCTTTAGAAGTGGAAATTTGCTTTTCCATTTTTATCGGTGAGTTTTCAATAATGTTATTAGTTATTAGTATTAGTTTTGTGAACAACCCAGTATCACACTCTTGCGGTATGTGAAATATAAACATTAATATATTCAATTATAGTTGGTAATACAATTTTACATTTTGTTTTGTCATTTTTTTTTGACATTTTTTGTACATTATGTCTTTATTTAGACTAATATATATATATATATAATATATAGTATATTGCCAGTGAGTTACTTAACAGTGTATTAATGCACATGTGCACATGAAAGCTTTCTAGCTCACTAATGCTAATGGTGTGTCTTATCAGGAACGTAGCGATATGCAACATAATTTTGTCCGAGGTGCTTTGGCAGATCGCGTCCCTGCATTGCAGAGCATTATCAGATAACGTTACAACATTTTGTAACAATGAGTGGACACTAAAGGTCCTTGTGTATTCATTTCATGTTTGGCTCTAAATTATTATTTGCAAAATGAAGTTTTTAATGAAAATAGGCTAATGGATAAAGATAGTACATAACACCTTAGTTGTTTGCTGTTCAGTCAAAGTAAATTAAACTGTTAATGTTCACACCGCCTAGCCTAGCCTAACAAGTAGCACATAAAAAAGAAATCCCAAGATGTATTAATGTCATTCTGTAGGCCACAGTCCGTCATGCTTTGTAGCTTAAGATACTTTTAAGTGCTAAATTACGTGCTTATAGGCTATTAGGGATGTGCATTTTTGTAATTTTGACTGCTCGAGTACCCGAAACAAAAGACAAGAGAGTACTCGACTACTTGTATTCTGGGCCCGGGAAGGGGGGGGTGGAGAGGTTGATGGCTAAATATAACTGATTCTCAATGTTTGGGGGTTTGCCAGGACCAAAAGTTAATAAATAATTTAAAGTGAATTAAAATGGAAATTAAATACATCTGAAAACTAAAGTTTCATATTTTAATTAATGTATTTCATTTAAAAAGAAACTTGCACGTATAGGCTACTGTATCACTGGGTCATAACATCCACGAAGCATCTACAAAAATACTACACTAGGATATAGTTAAAGTGCAGTATAGTTCTATAAATATGTCATTGCATTTTAAATAGTTCCAAGCTGACCGAACATAACCGCAGCCGGGGCAATAATACGGAAGCAAAATGCGTCTTAAATATGTCGGAATACAAAATGCAGAGTGAGCAACAAGAGGAAGTGAGTGAGAAAAAAAGAGAGAGATGCCGGTAGTGAGCATGTGTATTACCTCAAAACACACACTGTGTTTGGCTGTACCGCTGTGATCTTTTAGTTTATTCAGATAATCCATCGAATAGGCTACATTTTTCCAGGTTTTAGAAAATGGTAAAAACTGAATTTTCATGAAGCTACGTTAAATTAATTGAAATTTTGAGATGTTGATGGTATGTCATGATGGGCGGAAAGTATTGTTTGACGGACAAAATGGCAGATAGGCTTTCTGTTTGGTCAGACTGCATATCAATCATAACTATGGCGATGTTGAGTTGTTTGGTATCGAGCTACCTACTAGACTAGAGATTAAATTAATTAATTCACGCATTTATTTGTGCGTTTTTATTATCGATCATGAAACTTAGAACCGAGCATTGCTGTCATAGATGAGTACTCAAGTACTCAAGTACCCCTGCCCATCCCTATAGGCTATTTTGTGACAGTGATCGTATGACACAAACAAGAAATTCTGAAAACATATTCCACATTTTCAATTAGGCTCATAATGGATGCGATGCAATCTAATAGGCTAATAATCAGTCCCGCCAGGATTTCTCTTAGTCGCTTGGAATTGTCCAAACAAATATGAGGTCAACTTGAAATGTAATCCATTTAGGCTACTTATTTCTGTATCATATCCATTGGTGGAAAGCAGCATTTGTGTGTTGTGTCTCCAGTGCATTCTAAATGCATATATGAACATATAACACTTAACTTCCTTGTGCAATCAGCATAGTTTAAAAATGCTTCTCTATCCAATGCACAAAATTGTCTTCGAGATTCGAAAATACGTATTTTTCATATGCTAGAACAGCCAACGGGGACGCACACAGAACCCAATATTGACAAGCTGTAAATAGCCCATTCATCTTCTCAAGTTGGACTGAGGGCAGACTGAAAGATAGTGACTCACCTCGCCCCTTGAGATAAAAAGAGATATAAAGTGGTATTACAATACATTACGGGCTGGAACTAGCTGTTTAGCTGGTTATTTCAGAAAATATCTCTACAACGCAGTCTTTGAGTATCAAGAGAATTAAAATAAATATCAGTTATGTATATTTTGGAATGTTTTAAACTATGCATAATACATTTCACATTTTAACCATTTACCTTTATCTCAATTTGACAACCAAACTGATCCCATATGCAATCAGAAAACATTGTAAACAATGCTAGGTGGTTTGTGAGGTATGAGTAGCCGAATCTTAAATCATACGCAATGAATGCTGTGTTCATTTCATGCAGCCACTAGTCAGTGCCGGCCTGTGACAGCCCGACACTGACATCTTGCATGAACCCATGAAACAAGTTAAATCACACCTATGAGCTCAGTTCAATTCACAATAAGATAGACTACCATCCCTTGTAACCTGATAAATCAATTGCAATGTCCTGTAAGATGTCAAATCCACAACTTTCTTTTATTTTTTATTGATTGAATCTACCCCTAAAGTACCAAAAACAACCCAAACAGTTACCCAAATATGGAGCTAAATCAGAGACTTTAAGTTTGGCATTAAACAAACAAATTTGACATTGATTTAAAAAATATCAATATAAAATAAAACATTGGCATTGAAAAATGTTTTGAAATTTACATTGGTAACCAACAATATTTTTTGGCATTTTACCTTTTCTGATGTCCTTTTTCAATAACAATATTGTATTTTGTGTTAATAAAATGTTTTTTTTTTTTTTTTTCAATGTAAGAACTTGACTATGTTTAATTTTCTTCCACGCCACAACAAAGACAGTAATGCTAGGTTCACATAGAACACAGCAGACGGTAGACAGCACACTACTCCCTTTTGCTACATAATACATTTTTGTGGCTTTTGCTGGATGGATCCATGGATGGATCCATGTTGGATGCAGAGGCGTTTTTAGAGTTTGAAGAGATTAGGGCCTTAGCCCAGGCACAAATCCACGAACCTCGAGTGCAAATGCAAACCCACTGAACCTCAAGTGCAAAATATATCTTACATGCATTAGTCTCTTTCCTTGTGTCTCCATCATATTTTGCTCTTTGTTGTTTTTCTCTCTTTACTTGTTTCTTCATCATACTGTATAATTTATGTTTATTTTCTGTTCATTCATCTCTAGCTATAGGGTCTCAAGCTCTAGCGCTATTACTGTATATTTTGCCTAATTAACTGATGCAGAGTTCATTGTAATTATTTAATTGTAATAAAAAAAGGTGTGCCTTCGGCTGGCCACAATAAAAGGCCACAGAGTATATTATGACTGATGTTTAGCAATAAGGTTGGCAATAATTGAACAATCAGCCATTTACAAACTTTTTCTACATATATTTTCTACATACATTTTTCTACATATATTTGACTTATACTGTATATTCTTGTTCGAACCAGTCTAAAAAAAAAACTATATTATACGCTGTTTCAGTTCTTGAGAATCCTCCCTGCCTATACACAATAAAATGCTCAGATAGACCATTGATAGCAGTACATTCCCACCATAGTGTTAAGAGATTTGAATCTCACCATGGTGCAATCGAGAATATAAAGCGGGCCTGGTGACAGATGTTAATCAGCTGCCTGCAGCCTTGCAGGATATATTAGTTGTTTTAGAGCTACAGCCAGGCAATAACAGCAGTTATGTACATGTGGTATTTATAATGACCACATTGGAACCTAATGTGTTTGCGTAGGCAAAGATCTTGCTCTACATGGCAACGTAACTCAATCTTCAGTATATGGACCTGGAATACCTGAAAGAGCCATTGATGGAAATACAGCTAGTAATTGGGCAGAGAACTCTTGCTCTCATACACAAGATGATCTCCAGCCATGGTGGCGATTGAACCTCCAGAAGGCTTACAAAGTGAACCAAGTTAAAATCACAAATAGAAAAGACTGCTGTAGTGAAAGGCTAAAGGGAGCTGAGATCCGCATTGGAAATTCTCTGAACGACAATGGAAACAGTAATCCCAGGTTTGTTTGATTAACACCTTTTGGGCATTATCTAGGTCACTACCTTCAAATAGTTTTTGGTTATTGAGATAATTCCTATCAACTGGTCTCAGTTTGTTTTATGCACATGGAAGAACAACTGAATGTTACCGTGTGTTTATCAGGGTATTGATTGTTACTTAAACACATCTATTTGTTGCTCTTCTTCAGGTGTGCTGTGATTTCCTGTATTCCACCTGGTGCTACCAATGACTTCAACTGTAATGGAATGGAAGGTCGTTACATCAATATTGTGATTCCAGGCAGAAAGGAATTCCTCACTCTGTGTGAAGTTGAAGTGTTTGGGACAGAATCAGTAATTGGTATTGGCGGTGAGTTGTCATAATTAATAGCATATAGCTTAAATATTGACTACTATGAGCAGTACATAGACAGGTTCCTGTACATTTACAGCTAGTAATTCAAAACGTTTATTTGTCAACATTTGCGAGACCATTTGTGATGGCAAAGCCACACAAATTATTAAATAAACTAACAGATCACCCTATTGCTATGCCTATTAACCAGTAAATGGTGCATGTGGAACTGTAAGTTGCTGGGCTGTTTACTGTAGGTTGCCTATAACTTCGTCACCGGCTGCAACGTTACACCAAATGACAGCCGTGATCAGTACGGTACCCTAGCATGTTTTTACACACTCCCTGATATTGATCCGACTAAGTCTGGACTAAGTAGGCTAGCCTACCTGTTATCCTTCCTCCTTCCAGGGCAGTGACGTAACCCTCCTTAGTAGCAAAAAGCAGCGAGTAGGCCTACTGGTTTACTACTAGCCAAACTTCATTGAAGAAAAAAAATGCCCACTTGTTCAAAAGGTGATTCCATTTCCTGCTCCTGCAGCAGCAACGTGATTATATTCCGTTGTGTGGTCACCATTGTGATATATTCAGAATTTCTCCTGCAAACTTGGAGTTTCTATATATTCCCAAGTTTCCCGAGTATAATGGTGTATAAAGCTGACAAAGAAAATGATGCCTACCCTCTTCTATCTAGTTTTCACGCCAGACAGAGAACATGCCCAATCAAATAAGAAATATGAGATGATGCTGTGAGTTGGGAAAATATTTTTAATCCCTAGAACCACAAAATTTGTGTGGCCTACATCGAGCAATCTGCGACACATACACACTGTATTTTTCACAAAAGCGCTTTTCAGAAAAATCCACTCTGATTACATCACCGTAGCTGTGGAAAGCTGTGGAGTAAATGCAGACCGATGCAGACAAGCAGCAGAGCAGAAGCTATAACAAAATTAACTAAAATTGTTATTGTATCATAAACATAAATGTTATGTAATTTATGAAAGTAGGTAGGTGTTATATTAAGAGATAATATTTATATTATAATTTTACAATATAATATACATAATTTATATACAGTTATTACAGTATAATTTGCTGTTCTTTATGGAGGGCTATGCCCCACTTGCCCTTGTAAGAAAAACGCAGCTGGTCAGAATCGTCAGAATTACCATTTCTTGCTTCTTACAGAACATTTTCTTGACCAGTAGTTCCTTTGGCTAAAAGTAGCTTAACTGTCTACAGATCAGAGGGCAAGACTACATCTCGGGCTCTGCTTTTATCTGGAATTACTTCTGAATTCACAACGTGCATTTGTATTCACCATAGACAAATACACAGCTAGAAGAAGACTACAGCTAGCTCTAGTCTGTTTCCAAATGGTAAGGTAGTCTTATCTTTCGGTTCTACAATTAGCCTCCACGCTAATTGTTAGCCTTCAACATTGTTAGCCTGTCTCCCGTCACCATATCCTTGCCCACTATACAAGTATACAAGTCAGTTTCCGCATGCCTCCTATGGAGTCATCAGTGGCAGCCCACCTTCACTCGAAGCTGTCAGCTGTCAGCTGTGACGGTGAGGGCCCTGAATGTAAACCGCTATGCTTACAGCCTACCAGGCTAAGATGTGTGAGGAAATGAGGCCAAAGCCCGACCCTGTCCAGTGGGAAGAGATTACTGTGGGTATGTTCCTCCGCATGCAGCAGTGTGCTGTTCAAACCACAGGAAAATATGTTGATGATGGTTGAGGAGAGTGCAAGATGGCTCAACCTGACCAACCTATCAGACAATGAAAAGGAGGAAATGCTGGACATGCCAATCATCACAGAGGGCATTTTTGGCACGGCTCTTGCCTCTGTGCAGAAACGCTGTGAGGTTTAAAAAACCCAGGACGAGTCCCTTCAGCTCTGTCTCCCCCAGAAGACATAGACCGTCACTGCTGCCTCTAGGACCAGACTCTCCAGGCCTCCAAATCTCCCAGCCTGGAGGAGAAGAGACAATGTCCTGTTGAGGAGCTGGTAAAAAACCCAACCATGTCTCACAAGCAGAGACACAACAGTTTTTCCAAATAAATAAAAAATGTTTATTGAAAAACAACATGGAAAGGGTACACAGGGTAGCCCCCCTGCTTGGTCAGGGATGCATACCGGCACCCTCAGTGCCAAGTCGGCTCTTGCATGCACAGTACTAAGCTAATTACCCACGCACCGTCGACTGCCAGGGGGCATCGTTGTCTCATTAAAAATACCAAAAAGTTGTGTATAGAGCAACGTGTAGCAGATGCTCAACAATGTCTTTGCATTGTCTTTCACAACAAAAGCAGAAATGGGCACATGAAATCAGCAATGAGTACAAAAATTCAGCTTGAGTCCTGAGAACAAAAATAAAGGGACACAGGCTTCAGTTTGCCATGACACCACCTAGGTTTGTCGGCATAATCTCTTTCTATGCATGAGGAGAGTCGGCTTTTCTTCTGCAAGAACAAATACGTAGATTCACTGCTGCAGAAGGGAGCCATAGATATTGTGCCACCCGAGCAGAGCCATCCACACTAGAATGCTTGGATAGAGAATAAATAGGAGTACAAACCCACCATAGTGTTATAGGATTTTAACAGCAATATAATAATCAGCAACACATTGGTGCAATCGAGAACTTAAGGTAAGTCTGGTATGAGATGTTAATGAACTGCCTGCAGCTTTGCAGGAGATATTAGCTGTTTTAGAGCTACAGCCATGCAATGACAGCAATTGAATGACCTGTGCATGATGGTATTTGAAATGATCACTTTGGAACCTAATGTGTTTGTGTAGGCACAAATCTTACTCTACGTGGTAACGTAGCTCAGTCTTCTCTATATGGACCTGGAATACCTGGAAGAGCCATTGATGGGAATACAGCTAGCAATTGGGCAGAGGACTCTTGCTCTCATACACAAGATGATCTCCAGCCATGGTGGCGATTGGAATTCCAGAAGCCTTACAAAGTGAACCAAATTAAAATCACAAATAGAAAAGACTGCTGCAGTGAAAGGCTAAATGGAGCTGAGGTCCGCATTGGAAATTCTCTGAATGACAATGGAAACAGTAATCCCAGGTTTGTTTATGACATTTTGGGCATTGTCTTAATCAGTACCTTCAAATACTTTTTCAGTTATTAGATCATTCCCACCAACAGGTAGCTTTCCTCAGCACGTTTTTTGCAGATGGAAGTACAACTGAATGATACAGTATCTGTTCATCAGGGTATTGATTGTTGCTTAAACACATCTATTTTCTCCTCCACTTCAGGTGTGCTGTGATTACATCTATTCCAGCTGGTGCAACCAGTGACTTCGACTGTAATGGAATGGAAGGTCGTTACATCAATATTGTGGTTCCAGACAGACAGGAATTTCTCACTCTGTGTGAAGTTGAAGTATTTGGGAAAGAATCACTAATTGATTATAAGGGTGAGATGTCATAATTAATAGCATAGAGCTTATTTATTGTCCAATATGAGCAGTACATAGACAGAAACAAGTTCCTGTACAGCTCACATTAATGGGGTGTGTCGTGTATAGTTTGTACATTGGTATGTTTCTGATTCCCATCCAATCAGTTGCACTGATGCTTCTTTAAAAGTAGTTCCTCATTTTCCTTCAGTTTCTTTGTTATGCTTGTTGATGCTACACATCAATAATACATTACCTAACCTGAAGTCAAAAC
>JAODUE010094378.1:0-13642 GCA_027564755.1 Amblyopsis hoosieri | reverse complement strand
ACGCAGGGAGCAGAAAAGCAGAAAGCTGATAGCAGAGCAGAGCAAAAGCTGATAGCAGAGCAGAGCGAAAGGAAACAAGTCCGCTCACATTGGCAGACAAAGCAGAAAGGAATGTGTTCAAACCCCAGGGTCAAAAGGTCGGGGTTGACCTACCTGCAAGCGTCCATGAGCAAGATGCCTAACACCCTACCTGCTCCTTAATATTATTATCATTATTATACTCATTGTAAGTCGCTTTGGATAAAAGTTTCTGCTAAATGACCTAATTGTAATGATGTTAACACAAAAATAAATATTCATTACACTGACCTATACACTTCTTCATAGATGGTCAGGTTGTTTTTGACAGGCATGGTAGCATGGCCAACAATCTTCTTGCTGAATCCATCCACTGCCAGGACGTGTGTGACTCCAAACATGACAAGTTTTTCATTTTGGTCCATGTGTAATTTGTGCCCCATGTATTCAGCTTCATATGGGACAGGGTTAAGGTTACGTGCTCCCTAAAAATGGAAAAGGCTGTTAATATAAATGGGCACCCCTCAGATTGTAACCAGATGCACTCACAACTTGCGCACAGCCTTTGTGGTGTGGCTTGTTGTTCATAGTTGTTAATGGCAACTTATAGTTCTGAATATTCTGTGTAGCTGTTGTCTATATTTGGTAATGTCTTATTGGTTGCCCCTGTCGGCTGTAGTATTGTTGAATAGCCTATTCAATTACGGAAAACTAGTTTGACATTTTGTAAACTGTAATAGCATAAATATAAGACCCACATAGCAGTACATAGGCGGCTCTGTAGGACAGCGTGGTGAAGTTACTAATGGAAACGCAAAGCAGTGTGGCACTCGACTTGCCAAATGTGCCTGTGGAAAAGCCCCAGTGGTCTTAACAGTGCCATCTTGTGCCATTTTCAAGTATGAATATTTCCTGTGAATGTTTTCCTACATTGATCCTATTTTGTTGCATTTTATTTTATACAATACCACACATATACACATCATTGTTTAATTAACAACAGAAAAAAGTGTTATATTGTTGTGTTAAATTAAATAAAGATTTGTACTCCAAGTGGATTTTAACCATACAACCTGTATTGGATATGATCTCCACCAGCATTAGTGAACGCCATCAGTGGCATATGATTTTTTTTACGGTGTGTAGTCCTACATACTTTTTAGTTTTTAACCATTTCTCTTAGAAGGTTGTATACGTCAGGGGGTATTCCATCAACCAAATAAAGTATCATCCAGGACTATGTCAATAGTCCGACTAATTTAAGTAAGTTTCCTTACATTACTGTGGTTAATAAGACTATAGTCCATGCTGATTCTTAACTAGTCTGCTCTCTCCCAGGCTAATTTAATTTAGCTGTGTTACAAAGAATGGCCGTTGGCCAACAGGCAAAAACAGGATGCCAAAAGACCATTCCGTGTCTTTTGGCATTTGACATTTGTCATACATTAATGTATTAAAACTTAAATTAAAACTATTAAGTTTAGCCTAGATATTCTGATCTTGCTTCATAGAATACACCACAGATTTAGCATGCACTGCGGTTAATTTCTAAAGAATCTATGGAAAATAGACCGCTCTAGACAATTCATCAGCAGGTTGTCAGTGGAAACCCAAGTACCAATACAATAGTTTTTTGACACACCTGACGTCTTGCTTCACTGTACGGCTGCTGGACAGTGTGAAAGACTCGACCGACGCGGCACTCTCCTGCTTTTACTCCATTAGCGGACAAGTAGCCAGCCATCATCCTGCGGCCATATGTTGGTCCGGTCTGTTCAGCAGTTAATTGTTAAAGATTAACGGTATGGGCCTTAAAACTCCTGGTGGATTTAACATTTACAGTCCTACAAACAAGATAAAAAACCCACTTTATTAATTGCTCGAGTCACAGCCATCTCCAAATCAGTGTTGGACTGTCCCCACCTTGAAAGGTTGTGCTGCTCACAAAATCTTCGACACCGAGCATCCTCGTTGGACACCCATGTGACTTATGTTAGCAGCCATATCTGCATGAGTCATTCCTGAATTAAACATTGAAATAATGTCATCTCTGTGTTCATCTAAAGCAGCCATGCACAACCGTCGATCTCACTCAACCTTCTGACGATTGGCGCCTAATGTAGTTTCCGGGATATTGACCGCCATGATCTAGCAGGCTTGCTTCCCTTCCGGTTATGGTGGCAATTTAACGCCGGTATACCTAGAACACAAGCACATCTTAAACTAATATTACCAATGCTTGAACACTGCACAATATCTAAAACGATTTTTGATATTACTTTATATCACATTAGGTTTACTATGAGGATGTCGATTATTTTAAATGCGTGACAACGCTGGGTATGAGCAAAGTAGGCTAGTTCTTATTATACATCTATGGCTAGACCACAGCCATGGAAATAACTATATGGTCTGACCTAGGCATCTTTGTACGCACTTGGAGTTTGTTTGGTAACCATGGAGTCTAGACGGCGTCTCTGACACAAGCTCTCACAAATGTAGATTTTAGCCCTGGCCATTGAAATGACGCCTCCGTGGCTCTTCGTAAATCACTGCATAGGCTACTCTTTCGAATAAGTTTCTGATGTCGGTGGATTTATAATGAGCATACAGCTTACGTTTTTCCTTCCATTAAGATATTTTTAGATTTGTCTAAATTAATATTAATAAAAAAATTATACAATTAGTCAAACACATATTAATGTTTGACCTCAAATTAGATCAGGTCCAGCACCTGCTAGCGTGGCGGACCTGATCCAGGTCAGGATTTACCATAAATCAGAAAAGAGTGCAACTCTATTCTGTTCAATTTCACAAATGTAGAACAGTGCCAGTTTTATGTTCAAGTGTATCATTACAGTGAATCCCCCCCCTCCCTCAAAATAGTAACAGACAGATGATAAACTCGTAGACTTTATGCATTTCTAAAAATACAGCTCACCATAAATGTGAGTAATGCCTACATGTGAAAATATTTCAAACAATTTTTGGATGAAGTCCTTTCACCCCATGTAGCTTCATCTTAATTTCCAAAAGTGTCCATCAGAACGGTGTGCATTAAACATACTGTAGTATTTTCTTACTGCAAAACATTACAGAACAATGCAAAGCCATCATAAACAATAATAAATGTTATATAAACATGGAGCTAGTGGACAGTAAAAACAATAGCCAAGAAAGACAATGTCATGCAAACACCCAGATGCTGTGAGATCATTGTAGTTTAAAACCCCCTTAAAACTGCTGTAATCCAGGTTAACAATCTCAGTGGCATAATCTGTGACAAATTGCTTTGTAGTAGTCATTTTAACAGAAAACACTTTTGTACTGGTATGCTAACTGTACCTTTCAACAAACACAATGCACACAAGATGGAGAGATGCAAATGGCCACAGTCAGGGCCTTAATAAGTCTTTAGGATATCCAGGGCAGCAGAGAGCCCCACAACCTCACTCAAAACAGGGTCCTATGTTCTGCACTTGAGGCAACAAGATGATGATGCCATCCATTCACCAACACACACCTTGCACCCCACCAGGCTCCTGCAGCATGCAGAAAACATGAGGCCTTCCATTGTCCCTGAAAAACAATTTCCCAAAAATGTAACATGTATGAATCATAAAGACATCACAGAAGATTCTTAGCATGCTCACTAGAGAACGCTTGTTAACTTCCTTCAGAAGCGCCTTCTAACACATTACAAGCAGTGTACGTTTCTTTTTGCGATCATTATGGCCTAAAATGCTTGATTTCACAGCAGTTTTTCTAAAAAGTCATGACGCATTTTTGTGTTCTTAGGCATGCTTTATGAATGAAATTGTGAGAAAAATTAAAAGTTGCATAAATTGTTAATTTTCAATTAATTAGACTTTTAAAAAGTTTGAGGGCAATTTCACCACAACCAACTTTACCATTTTTTGGTGTTCAACATAAGTAACAAAAACCAAAAAAAAAGCATACAACACACCTTTTTAAACACTGATTCACGATCAAATAGCCATTTAGGCACGAGAAAATCTATTGACTGCAAGCCATTTACTGTATATTTGGGTTTTTAGCATTAGCCTACGTTTATTAGCATAATACAGATGTACGTACATTATACTTCAGTAATGCAGAAGATTACGATAGGCAGTGCATGAGGAGGACATGTACCCTGCAACCTCCAGTGTTCAAGTGTTCACCTCTCAAAATGCGTCTGAGGTTATAACATGAGTAAAATTAATTAAATTACAGTAGTTTGATGAATGCAATTCACAGAGCCTATAGTTCATAGCCTAATGCAGGGTTTCAGACTAACTTTATCCACTTGTAGCACTGGTGCTCCTTAATGAAACTTTTAGGAGCACCAGCACAAACGTTAGGCGCACCACTAATTGACGCAACGCGCTCATTCATATTTTTCAGTGTTTTCTCCATTTAAGTCCTGTTTTCAGTAGTTGTTTCAATGTTTCAACACAGTACGCACACCAACAACACGTGAAACACATTCGTACCATAGAAAATATAGACATTTTGAATGTCAGAGCTTGACTTCTAGGCCTGGAGGAGCACCACTGATTAGTTAGAATTACATCAAACAAGAGGACTGCATGTAAATGCAACCATTGACACTACGAGACGCGGATATAAATCGCATGCCTTGTGATTTTGTTAATCGCATCATAGTAATTTTGGTTCTAAAATTATTAATCGTTCAGCCCTATTATACAGTATATTGCACTGTCAAATGGAGACTCTGAAAAGCCCATTTTAATGTCGACTTTGCGGAGGTGCACTGCTTGACTCCCATCGTCACTGTGCCAGGATGGAGACGATTTGAAGTAAGAGCTAGACAGTATGTTGAAAGTATAAAATACAGCTGATGAGCAGAAAACCCAAATTATTGGCAAAACAGTGGAATGCTTTTATTTAACCAATAAAATAGCAAAGAGATAATAGAGTTGTCATCGTTTCCTCTAGGATTTTTTTTAAGCAGTGGGGGGGGGGGGAGGCAGATTTTAGTTAGAACTGGCTGGCAGCGTGATCGCACATCCACCTTTAGCCAAACGATCATGAATCGTTTGCCGGCATTTTCACCAGTGTTGCTAGTGTCTTGCTGGTTAGCTCTAGCTAGCTGTGATGACGAGATAGCTAATATGGGAGTGTTTGTGTTCAGCTCCGAGACCCGATTTGAACAGCTGAAAACACTTTTCTAGTGGATTGAGTGTAGTTATGGTAACAATAAACAATTACGCACTCACCCTGTTGGAAGTGGAACAGGTACAGAGTGCGCGCTGCACGATTGTCCTTGTGCACAGGGATTCAACAATGTGCAACTGAGCATATTTGAGCTGCGAACATAGTGGCTTTAAGTCACTCACAAAAAGTGGGCCTAAATGTTTTTGTTTGCATACAGATTGTCGCATTTGCAAGTGAAATAGTCGCACTGTAGAGCCCCATCAGCTGACTCCTGTGCCCATCATTCAGTGTCAAATATAGTTTATCGAAACACCGTAAATGAGTTTAAAAATCTTATCACCGTTACCGAAAAAGCACACATACGAGAGACAGTTCAGTCGCGTGCCGCTAATATACGTATCGGACAGCTTCACATAGTCATGGCGACTTCATGATATTTTATAAAATGCTGATACATTGGCGGCATAAAAGGAGCGGCGGGCTACTAGTAATCATATTTCCTAAGCTTTCCCCATTTGTCTTTGTAAACTTCAACACAACATAAAGAATAATATGTAGCCTCCAACAAACAAACTACCTTTGCAAACCAAACAAGCAAAAGCCTCCTTCAATTCACAGTTCTGTACTGCAGTCAAGTCCTTTGAGGTGGCCGCAATCTCTTTGATGTGTCTGGTCACATCTTCTAGGCCTCCTGAGGCCTCTATCAGCTCCTCGATCTGCTCTCTAACGTCCAACAGCCCAGAGGATTCCTCAATCCTGCAGCGACTAGAATTAAAAAATAAAATTTTTAAAAAATACAAATAAGTTAATGTAATGTCAGTGCAAGAAATCTACTTTGAGTATTTTTGTAGTCTGATTTGAAGTGCAAGCCATGCAGAAATGGGAATTTCATTTCAGCTTTAATAGAAAAATTTGATAGATATTTCATATCTGCATATTTACCACAGAAAAAATAATCCCATTATTGGTCAGGCTTGAATTTAAAAAAGCATGGATGGCACACCTTTCTACATTAAGACCATGTGAATTACTTAGCTTTATGGAAAGCCTACACTACTTTACCTTTTCAAACTCCTTCGTTGCCACTGCTTAAAGGTGGCTTGCTCGATGGCATGAATCCTCCGTGAATTTTGCTTCCAATAAAATTACCCTTTTAACAGATTAGTGGTTACGACATGCATCTTTACCAGTGTTTGGCAAGTTACTCAGGAATAGTAATGTTACTATTTATTTATTACACCTTTAAAAGTAATATTACTTATGTTACTAGTAAAATTACTATATTTTCTCAATCACTACCCTGCCTCGTGCCTTCCGCAAAATGACATGTGTAGCCAACTCATTTTAGAATTGAATCCTCTTTAATGGAACAATAATTTACCTTAGGAGTCAATCAGCCACAGTGAAAACATAGTAGCCTCTCGAACCAGATGATTAGACAGGTCAGTTCAATTAGCCTATCCTACGTTTGCCAAGACCAGAAAACTCGTTCTTGTAATGCAGTGACTATTTGTTACTTGGATTAATAATATTACTGTTCTGGAAAAAGTTATTAGTTACACTACTATTTACTGGAAAAAGTAATAAAATTACTGTAATTACTTACTAGTAAACTAATTACTGCCCAACACTGATCTTTACCAGTTTCCACATCAATAATATATTTTAATTACCAGTTGTCCCCTCGGACTCCAACATTTCACTCCCATGCGCATCAGTTAAGATGTAGGTATCATTGTTACCCATGGCCAACTTAACCTTATCCAGGATTGAAGGGACCGTTGCTTCAAACTCTAGAAACCTCACCACAACTACTTTCGTGGAGAAAAATTTTCCATCCCTTATTTCAGAGATGTGAATTGATCTGAAATAAATAAGTTGTGTAAAACAGTGTAACCACATAACTCCTATCTGTATGAAATTAGGAACAGCAGATTTGTATATGTTGTAGGCTATTGCTATATAGCTTAAGCAATGCGGTACCTTTGGTATGATCTTTGTGTGCTGCTTGCACGTGGTGGCTGGCTGGGCAAGCTTGAAGAGGGTGGCAAATTCGACTGTTGCATAAATGCAAATGGATGCCGGCGGTTGTCTGCACCAGTAGATTCTCGATCGAGGTCACTGCCACCGTGAACTTCATAATGTGCCCGCTCATTCAGATCGAAACTGCTGAAGTGACCTTCTTCCAAAGGAAAGATTACTATGTTGGTAGCATCAGTTAAATATATACTGGCCACATCGATCTGAATAAGAGAGTTGAAGCATAGATGTCAGGCCCATACACGTAGGCCCTACCGGTAGTCTACCATACCAAACCCTGCACACGGCCATGCAAAATCGTTTATTTATGTCTATAATAACATAATCTACGTCAAGAACACCAACTACAGGTTATTGTAAGTTATCAATTAGCAATAAACAAGCTCAAGCATTAATTTGACGACGTTGCCACTTAGCATTTGCCGCGTGCAAGGTGCTGTATGGTAACTCTTAATTTAGCTACCTAGGCTAATTGAGCAATCAAACAGTTTATGAACACACCTGAAAAATTCGTGATATTCTCTCTGCTCGCATGTCATCCAGCCTCAGAGTGACCCGTCTGCTGCCCCTGAAAAGAGTATAGGTGTCCATTTGGCTAATGATGACCAGGTGCGGATTTCAATATAATATCCTCGTGCCTATGCTCGTCCTCGTGGAAAATAAATGTACCTAAATCGCCCCGTCTGTGGTTATAGGTAATGTTGGTCTGATGATACCTTGACTTTTCGGGAAAATCCTAAACTTGGAAACAAGCCAACCAGATATGATAATACTCTTGACCATGATAGTTTTAAGAGCCTAAAGACCATAGGAAAACATGCATCAAGGAATTTTTGAATATATGCTATCTTGAATTGAACACCACACAATTGCCTAGGGAGGCTATCAAAATAATACACACATCATGTCCAGGTTATTTTTATTAAAAGTGTCACTGGGTCATTCTTGCGAAATCATGGTTTCAAAGTTTTCAAACTTACATTTTTTTTAAATAATCACATAAACAAATGTCCTTTTTATGTATAAATTACAAGGTCTGAAGTGTTTGTTGGCATTAATATAAAATAATTTACTCACCTTAATAATTTAACACCTTTTTAAACTAATTTTCAAAAACCAATTCTTAGAAATCAAATCTAATTTCCACAACAATTTAAAAATGCCAAGACCATTAGGCTAGCTAAACCTTTTTCAAAAATGTTTAAATGTATTATTAATAGTCATGCACAAATACTTGAAACTCTTAAATAATACATATTTTTAAACAAACATTTTATTTGATTTTGAGTGATTTCTCTCATTACCGCTTCACCTTCCATAATCACCTCAACTGGCTCCTTTCGATGCAAAGGAGCAGCGGCTTTACTCCTCACGGATAGCCGAGCCTCTCATCTCTTAAGGGAGACGCCAGCCACCCTCCTGAAAAAAATATTTTGGCCGCTTGTACCCGTGATCTACTTATTTCGGTCATGACCCACCCTTCATGACCATAGATGAGGGTAGGCACAAATATTGCCCGGTAGATTGAGAGCTTTGCCTTTCAGCTCAGCTCTCTTTTCGTCACAACAGCGCGGTACAGCAATTGCAATACCGCTCCCGCTGCTTCCCTTCTCCATCAAATATCCCGCTCCATAGTCCCCTCACTCGCAAACAAGACCCAGAGGGACTTAAACTCCTTCACTTGGGGTAAGGACTCATTCCCTACCTGGAGAAGGCACTCCATCGGTTTCCTGCTGTGAACCATGGCCTCAGATTTAGCGGTGCTAATCCTCATCCCAGCCGCTTCACACTCGGCTGCGAACTGATCCAGTGAGTGCTGGAGGTCATGGACCGATGATGCGATTAGGATCACTTAATCTGCAAAAAGCAGCAATGAGCTACCCAGGCTACCGAACCGCAACTGCAACCCCTCCCCACCACGACTATGCCTCGATATCCTGTCCATGAATTTCACAAACAGGATTGGTGATAAAGTGCAGCCCTGGCGGAGACCAACCCCCACCTGAAACGAGTCCGACATATTTGCCGAGAATCCGTACACAGCTCTCGCTTTGGACATTCAAGGATCAGATTGCCCTTAAAAAGGACCCCCTCACCCAATACTCCTGCAGCACCTCCCACAGTATCTCCCGGGGGACCCGGTCATACGCCTTCTCCAGATCTACAAAACACATGTAGGCATACTCCCAGGCCCACTCCAGGATCCTTGCGAGAGTAAAGAGCTGGTCCGTTGTTCCACGACCAGGACGGAATCCGCATTGTTGTTCCTCAATCTTCCGTAACCAGAGCAACGGTGGCGTTGTGTGACAGAATGATTTCTCTGCTAGGTCTCGTGAAATTCATCCAGTTTATTAAATCACGAGAAATAGTGCACGAAAATACGGGACATGTTGCGTCCCGTATTGACTCGACTCAGTAAGGGACGTGCATTTTACCGTTCTATAAGGAAACATCCCGTATTATACGGCCTATCCAATAAAAAATATAAAATAAACCGAATACAAATCGGCGAGCGTCTTCTTTATGCAGTGGCATTCAAAGTGACATGTCACGGAATGTTTGAAAGGCATCTGCCTACATTTGTTTTTTACATTTGTGCTACAATAGCCTATTTCAATAAATGTATTGGACAAACCTCAGTCACTTAAGACAAAAAATAAAGGGTGACGAATTATGACAAAGTATTTGCAGGCTAACAAATCTAAAGTAGAAAAAATAACTCTTAATTTGAAAAACAATGAACGCATATCCTGCCAGTGAGAGGCATTCCAGATTTCGAAAATCGGAATATCAGGTGGTTTTTTTGATCTCCGTTCAAGAACGAGAAAACCAATAATGAACTCATAATTTCGTTTTTTTTAGTTTTTCTGAAAAAACGGAAAAGGAGTTGTTTTCTTGTTTTTCCGTTTTCCAATATAAACGAAAAAACGAATGAACGAACGATACCTGGACCTAGTAGTAGCTCCAAACACACCCCTATAACCAATCTGGCTGTAGCCTGAGGTAGGACCGCCTACCTTCTTAACATTTACGGCATTTTAAAATAAGTATTTATACAAAATTACACATCTCCATACCTGTATATTCCATACAAAGATACAACAAAACATCAGTTTGGTGGGTGTGTGTAGTCTCGTTCTCCTGATCAAAAGGGACAGAATGCATATGCACTTAAATTAGCGACTTCACATTTTCAGGATATACACAAAATGGATAGAAAATTATATAGACTTGGAAACAATCATTAAAACACCTTAAAATGGCGAGAAACTACTTTCATTAAGATTTATCCAGCGGAGATTTTATCCGATGCAACCTACCTCACATGCAGATCAAAATACTTTGATCCGCGTACGCACGCACGCACGCAATTGCGTAGGCACACTGAGCGTAACCACAAACACACACAACCCAAATACACACAAAGGCAGGAGATTCAGAACAAAAAAAACAAAATGTTTTGGTTAAATTAATAATAATAATTTATATTAACCCGTTACACTAGCATACAACACACAAACTGGTACATAGAAATTAGGGATGGCACGATCCAGATTTTTCAGTCCTGATACCGATACAGATACTGGCACTTTAGGTATCGGCCGACACAGAGTACCGATCCGATTCCAGTGTTAAATTAAGTTTTAAGTTAAATTGCAAAGTGCATTAGAGCCATTCTCTATTTTAGGATTTAGATGCATTTTAGAAGCCTGCTGCTGATAGTGTGGCCTGGGTAGGTTAGACATGGCTGATGCTTAACAGTAGACCTACGTGTGTAAAATAATTTTATTGGATTAGCCCCATGGATCGGTTACAACTGTCCAATTGTCACCGATACCAATCCAGCTATTCAAGTCAGTATCGGACCGATTTCCAATCTCAGTATAGTATCGGTGCCATCCCTAATAGAAATTCATCAAAATGCAGTAAATGGAATTGACTGATGCTAAAAAATGTCCTGCTTAAACCCCCATGTCCTGCTTAAACCCCCATGCTTAACACTATACATCCCCTCGCCAATGTTAAAACAGGACACCAAAGCAAAATGCAATCATAGAAACATATTTATTATTATTGTATATTATTGATTACCCCACCGTTGTGACGAAAAGAGAGCTGAGCCGGAAGGCAAAGCTCTCTATCTTCCGGGCAATTTTCGTTCCTAACCTCACCTATGGTCATGAAGGGTGGGTTGTGACCGAAATAACTAGATCACGGGTACAAGCGGCCAAAATTGGTTTTCATCTCCCTTATAGGATAGGTTGAGAAGCTCAGCCATCTGTGGGGAACTCTGGAGTAGAGCCGCTGCTCTTTTGTGTTGAAAGGAGTCAGTTGAGGTGGTACGGGCATCTGGTAAAAATGCCCCCTGGGCGCCTCCCTAAGGAGTTGTTCCAGGCACGTCCAGCTGGGAGGACTATGACTAGGTCAAGAGAATATCTCCACAGTGGCCTGGGAACGCCTCCGGATCCCCCAGTCAGAGCTGGATAATGTGGCTCGAGAAAGAGAAGTTTGGGGTCATCTGCTGGAGCGGCTGTCCCCGCAACCCGACTACGGATAAGCGGATGAAGATAGATCAGGGGTAGGGAACCCTGGTCCTGGAGAGGGTTCCCTACCCCTGAGATAGATGGATGGATTAATGATTGATAGTGTATGTACATTTCTTAATTTTTTTCCTAAAATGTAATTTTTTAGAAGGACTACTTGTATATACTTCACTGGATTTTTGTTGTACAATTCCACATGTATTAATTTCAAAAGGGATTTTATTTTATAATACCCAATTTATTTGATTGTGTGTTAACACTCACATGCCACTTATTTTTAACCGTGCTTGGAAAACAGCAAAAAGTCTGTTAAGTCTCACAGGTTGTGTTGCTTCATGATGTCACTATTGACAAGATATAAAACAATGGTTGGCTTGTTGACTGAGTGGCTCCATAAAAGAGAGACAGGAGTTCACATCTATCTTTAAGACAAATTAACTGACGTTAACTCAGATACTTCAAGCAAGTGGAACGATGGACTTATTCAACTCTGCTCTTGGAAGGAACATCACTTTTGTGCGGCCTCCATATTTCATGATCAAGGGTTTATCAGGGATACCAAATGTGAAGTATTACTACTACTTTCTCCTTTTTGTGTACATCATATCTGTGCTGGGAAACACTACAGTAATGGCTGTAATGTACCTGGATCAGAACCTTAAAACTCCTAAATATGTTGCTGTTTTCAACATGGCATTTGTGGACCTGTGTGGCAACACTGCTCTGGTGCCAAAGGTTATTGACACTTTCCTATTTGACCACCAATACATCTCCTACAATGACTGTATGGCATATATGTTTTTTAATTTTGTCTTTCTTCTCATGCAGTCTCTTAATCTGGTAGCACTCTCTTATGACAGACTGGTGGCTATCACCTTCCCTCTTATGTATCACACTGTGGTGACCAACAGGTCCATGATCACAATTGTTGGATCTTCCTGGGTTTTAGCTATATTTAGTAACCTCATAGGAACTAGCCTTATTACCCGATTGTCTTTCTGCAAGTCTGTTGTTATTAATAGCTTCTACTGTGACCATGGACCAATATTTCGAATGGCCTGCAATGACAATACACCCAGTTATGTGATCTCTTATGTGCTACTATCCACAATGTTTTGGGTTCCTTTGGTTTTTATCATAATAACCTACTGCTGTATAGGCCATGCACTGTATAGAATAGCCACTGGAAAGGGCAGACTCAAAGCCTTTAAAACCTGTATTGGTCATTTAATGTTAGTGGTCATCTATTATTTTCCACTTCTAATCACATATACTTTAGGTGGAGAAATCCAGCCAAATGATAAGGATCATTAACCTTTCTCTGACTACAATACTCCCTCCTATGTTGAACCCACTTATATATGTTTTACAGACACGAGATAAAGGAATCTGTGAAAAAGCTGTTAAAAATGACAAAGACATCCAAAATCTTATATTTTAAATTATATGCCTATCATGTCTTCTCCTATTTAAATGTTTTGGGTTTCAAAAATAGTTAATAATTTGTATAAGAAGCTGTCCTGTCAGACTTGATTACACAAGAGTTTTAAGTACTTTCTAGTTTATTTGTTTATCCATTTTATAAATGCAATGTTTCTGTGCCAATCTCATTTGATGTATCATTCAAAGTTACACTGCTCAATTGTGTTAATAACCCTAGAGTAATTTTATTTAACCTCAGCTCAGTTATATTTTGACACATTACAGTATGTAATGCATGCTGCATGTATTATATGAAATATTGAGAGATTGTCTTGCATCCTATCAACATCTTGTCAAAGCATCTAAAGCAAAGCATTTTTCAAATATCATTGCTAAAAATGCACACAGCCCGAAAATATTGTTTAGTGCAATAAACA